>PVJO010013620.1:0-45664 GCA_004026905.1 Hystrix cristata
AATGGAGTACTACACTGCCATAAAAAAGGATAAACTAGAGTCATTCGTATATAAATGGATGTTCCTTGAGAACATACTCTTAAGTGAAATAAATCAGACACTCATGAGTACACATCGAATTGTTTCTCTGATATGAGAAACCATAACTGTAAATAAGGACAAAGAGGTGTAATAGATATTATATAAAAGGAGGATGGTGTGCAGAGGAGAGGAGTACTAGAAGGAAAGAAGGGTAAAAGCAGAAAGGCAACAGGGGAGAGAGGGGAATGGGAAAACATGGAAGATGATGAATGAACCTGCTGTAAATAGGGAGGGAGGGAGCAGAGGGGAGGGGTGGGGGAGAGGGGGGAGAAACAAGATACATCATGTATAGGTACAGAATAAATGTAATGAATGTGACCATTGTATGTAGAATGTACAATACATGTTCTTGGTTTAAAATAAAAATAAAAAATAAAAAAATAAAAATAAAAAAAACAATAATTTAGTGTAAATTTTAAAAAACCAGAAAAGATCTTGAGTGTCTCCAACACAAAGAACTCTCATCTGATTGCAATATATTGTATCCGTGTATTGAAATATCATTTGTGCCCCATAAATATATACGATTATTGTCAATTAAAACAAAATAAAATAAAATGGGCTCAACCTCAAGAGTACAAAAAAGAAAGAAATAGAAATCAATCTATCCGTGCACTAAAACTCACACCCAGAGAAGTCTGTTCTCCCTATGTTTATCGCCATCACCACCACCACCGCTTCACAGAGCTTTTGAGAAGGCCTGGATTTAGGGAAACAATTAGATAAAGAGCAAGGTTCTTTCCACAGTTAGACCAGGAGAGCTGAGGCCCCCTGGTGGATAGATGTGGTAGTAACCAACACCCGTTCCAGGTGGAGGTAACCAGAAACCCCACGAGGCTAGAGTAGGACACATGAGACCCCAGTGCTAGGAAGCAGAGAAGGATAAGAATTTCCTTCTGTCCAGATCGTTCCATTAGCAAACAGACACCATTATCACACACACAACCCCATTCAGACGGGACAGCCGAGGTTCAGAGGCCGACATGTGCCTAGGTAGGTGGTGTTGGAGCTCCAGTCTAGATCTTCAAATTTCTAGTCAAATGCGCTGTTGGCGCAGTATGGTAGAGACTTCCCCGGAGTAAAACCCGAGTTAGTAGAGCACTCTTCCTGCTCCTACTCCTGCTCCTGTTCCTGCCTCTGCCCTTCCACAGTAAGGGAGGGATGACGCCGAAACAAAGGGAAGGTTTACACAGGCTTGGAAGGTCGGGTGAGGAGCTGCAACCTACGTAAACTGTTAATGCCCAGAGAAAGTGAAGATAAAATGTGGACACATAGAACCAAAAATTCAGCACCCTCTCCCTTTGTGAGATTTGGTCAAAATTGCTGGTCACATTGCAACTGCTAAAATGAATGTAGGTTTATGTCTTCGGTATAAGACAGCATTCTGCTTGTCTTGAGGTTAGTCTTGCCTGCTTTCCTAATACCCTGACTTAGGAAAAAGGTTTTTCTGTGCAGTGGAGGCGTTCTTAGGAGCACGTAAGAATGTTCCTGAAATCAAATAAATGCACAGAGACAAGCGCAGAAATTCTAATGCAACTTCCCACATGAAGCAGAATTCCCTCTATGGATCCCCAACAGGAAGTTCAGTCTTCATATAAACAATCCTAGTAATGAGTAAAGAGTGCACTCTCTCAAAACACAGCCTACTGCATTTCAGCTCTGTTTATTACAAATGCAAATTTCTGCAGAAATCTTATTTCCATCCAGCATTACATAGCCCGGTGAGAGAGTGAGTAAACACGGCTAAGCCTGAAGGTGTAGCAAGACACCCCAAGGATCACAGAATTGTTCATTTTATAGACTTTTCCTCAGAAACCAAGCAAGAGTTGAGGGGGTGGTAAGGAAAAAGAAATTTTTCTACAAAGATTGGCTTTTATTCTGCTTTCTCGTAAAAACCACATATAAGCACATTTCTCCAGCCTTAGAATTCAGCTGCCACTAGCATTTCACACCCATGGAGAATATTTATCTCTTTTGCAGCCCCTGAGCGACGGGACACATAAGACAATGGCCTTACAATTATGACAACTGGGAAAGGCTCCTATGTGTGTGGTTGCTCTGGCAAGTACAACTTTTTAACAATTGTATTGTATCAACTAGTAATGAAATTGATAGAGTCTTTATAAAATAATCTTCCATAGAAAAATTTATTAGATGCATTCTAAAGTCCAGGGTCTAATTCCCATCCCCTAGTCTCAGTCTCTCCTACTCTTGGAATAAGAAATATAGTTCCTAGGCCAGAATTTGACTATCTCCCACTGGGCCACTACCTAGCCTTTCCTTGTCTCTGGTTTTCTGCACTTAGTAAACACTACGCTGCGTCTCAGAGGAGTTTCATGTGATATATTCTGCCTAGAATTCTTTAGGTTGTTTGAAATGGGTAAATTTGAATTTCCAGCTATCATCTCCTTTCCCATTTTTCTTTCTACCCCTTCTGGAACCACAATCAAATGTATGGTAGACTGTCTTACTCTGTTCATCGTGTCTCCTATCCTCCCTCTTTAACTTTTTTCTATGTGATTTGTTTCTCCAGGCAGAACTCTGGACAATTTTCTGGTAATGTATATTCCAAATCAATAATTCCCTTTTTGTTATGTTTAACCTTCTGTTCAACCCAACCACTAAATTCTCAGATTTCATTAGTAGAGTTTTTAGTTGTAGACATATCCCTCAATTCTTTTGCAATTTTACCATATCACTTTTTATGATTTCCTGCTCCCCGAAGATACTTCCAGGCTTATCTTTTATTTTGTGGAATACAGTAAACCAGAGTTATTGTAGCCTCTGTCACATAATTCTGATATCTGAAGTCTTTGTAGGTTTGTTTCTGTTTTCTATCTTTTTTTCCTGGCTGGCCAGTGTATCTCCCCTTTTATGTGAAATTATCATTGACTGTGCACTGATACATTATCGAAGAAATTATTGTCTAAATGAGTCCAGGCCCAGGAGGATAACACCTTCCGGCAGAAAGTATTTTCATTGGCTGGCATATTTTCAAATGTTTGGGAACACCGTCTGTCCAAAGCCACTTTAATCTAAGACCAGAGCTTCGGAGTCCTTGGACTACCCAGGTGGTGGGTATCTAGACAGGAAAGCCACGCACGGACTGTTGCTCCTGAGTCACTACCATCCTGAAAGGGGGCAGCTACTCAAAGTCTCAGTTGAAAGTAGCAAGAAAGTGTATCAAATATACTACTTGTTTAGGCCTTGAGCTTTGAGTTTTGTCCCCATTGTCCATGATGCCACCAAAGCCATAATTCAATTTCACAACTCTTTGATTCAATAAACAAACACCTTTAGGGCAGAAGTGGCTTTTAGTGCTCCCCCCTCCGGGTTCTTGCCTTCCAGCTTTTAGCCTCATTATCTCTTTGTTCTGTCAGATGATGATTTGCTTCCCTATTTCATCCAGTTTATTTAGTTGCCCTCACTGGGACAATTAGTCCCAATTACCCAGCCACCATTGCTAGAAGCAGAGGTGTGTAGCACCCTTTTAATTGCTCTCCTTGTCCTCGGTCTCTCTTCCTTCCAGCTTCCCATTCACAAAATACCTGAAAGATTCTTCCAAGGTGCCACTCCGATTGGGTTATTCCCTTACACGCATCTTTCCGAAGCTTCATGCTATCTCTATACTAAAAACCAAATTACTTAGTTTGGTCACGTAGGTCTCAAGCTCTCTTCCTTGCTTTGTTTATTTAACAAGTATTTACCATACACCGAGTGTGTGGCACTCACTAGGCGAAGCTCTGTCTAATCTCCCCTCTCTTATTTGTCTCACTTCTTGTCTACCTGCCAAAGTAAGGCCCAGCTGGAAGCTCCAATGTTGGGTGGCAAAGCTGGGTCACAAAAGACAGCTAACTTCCGGGCCAGTGCTCTTTTCCTGTACACCACTATTCCATATTCAATCTGGGTATTTATGGATACTGGCATAAATTGACTAGACAAAAGCTCAACAAGTACAAATTATACTGCATTGTTCTGTTCCTTGTTGCATTTAGGGACTTTTTTGGGGGGGGCAGGTCAGAACTTTCTGTGAAGCATTACCTCTAGGGAGACCAGAAATGGGGGAGGGTCCTCTGGGATTTAAATTCTGAAAGTGAATTCATCTTCACCATCCACTTTTTGGCAGTCTGCACAGTCACAAGGGTACCCGGGAACAAAACTTCTTCAGGCATCAAGCTTGTTTTCCCTGACAAATGAGGAACCAGACCGATTGCCTGCTTGATTCCTTGCTGCTGGAGACAACCTGCATCCAAACAAATCTACTCCCACCTGCTGGTGGTTGTCTGAACTTCCATTCAGGGACTTAGGCTGAAAACACACTGTTCTGGAAGTAGGCAAACCTGGAAATAGGGTGTCTAGTTTGGACTTCTGTTACTAAGTGACCTTGGGCCCATCCCTTTTCCTTCTCTGGATCTCAGTTTCCCCATATTACAATCCAAGTGGTTAGACAAAATGACCTGGCATGGCCCCACCATTTTTAGCAAGCAAAGATCATCTCTATGAGGGCACCTGGGGGAAGAGGGGTGGCGGGGATGGGCTTGCTTGGCTGATCTCCTCTTGCATGTGATAGTCAGTGACGGGCAGCTCCCACTGTCCCTTTTGTTTCTGTGCTCATGTGGGCAGGAGAGCATTAGCTGCAATGGCAAGGGAAGAAGGGAGGAGGGAAAGGAAGGTGTGAGGTTGCTCTGCTTTTCAAAAGAAGGCAACAAGTATGAGCTACCCTGCTTCCGAGTTTGAGTCTAAAGTGTTTCTTATAAAGGGAGCTTAAAGAGCTAAACCTTCAGCTATGCAAAACACTGAGGCAACCGAGCACGTGAGGCTTTGTGGGGGGGCACAAGTAACCCCAACTCAGGTCCCCAAGTGCAGAGGGAAAGTGAAGGGGGGATGTGTTCTGGAGCAAGTGCTCCTAGTAGTTCAAGGGTGAACTTGAACCCTTTTTAAGTGCAACCCTTTTCAACGGTTTCATTTGGGAGGTACAGTGATCTTGGGCATGATTGAGTTCTGTGTGGATTAACCGTCTGGCCTGCCAGCTCCTGTGAGGCTTGTTTCTCACGGACCCAAGATGAGAGATGGGGGATCGGGTGATGGCATGCTGTAGCCTCTGGGGATACAGAAGTTCCACAGAGGTAGTTTACTGAAGAGTGGAAAGAATAAGAATCTTCTAGTAAAAATGCCAGGCCTGGGTTTTTCATCTGATGTGGGGTCACTGGCATGGTCTGGTCTCAGTCCTAAGTGCTGACCTTTGCCTTCTTTTCCCCTTCTTGGGGAAAACACTATATCCCCTATTTACAGACAGATTCCTATCTCAGGGAGACCCTGATTGGTGAGTCCTTTCAGTTTCATGTCTGTTGTTCTTTTTTTTTTCCTCTAAGAGCCCAAACTTGGGGCAAACGGCCCTCTGGGAAATGTAAATTTTCAAGGAACTCCTGGGCCCTGGGGGCCAATTCCCATCCCAACGGAGGACATGAGCGCTATGGCTAGAGCAGTGGCACAAGACACGTGGGTTGGTCGCCTTCCGTCCACCCAGAGGAAAGGCACACGGGGCTACTGGAGGTTCAAGCAATGGTCTGGGAATGACCAGAAGTAAGGTACTTTCTGATCCCCAACGCGGGTGGGAAGATTCAGTCACGACAGTGAAATCGCCACACTCCCTTAACCACAAAATACAAATTCTTGGGCACAAGATCGTCCAAGGAAATGCGCATCTTACCTTTTACAGGGGCGAGGCCAAAGCGCAGCTGGCCCTGGACGCCGACCCCTACCCGGCGCTCCCGCAGCACCCCTCGCCCCGCCCCCGCCTCGCCCCTTGCCCCGCCCCGTCTGGGTCTGGAGCCGGCCGGGGGAGCACTGCGGCGGCCCGGAGGGGCGGGGGCCGGGCGGCGCGGGGGCTGCGGGCGGAGGCAGGAGCGCGCGCCTTTTTGTGCGGCGCCTGGCACCAACGGGATTGGCTGGCCCCGTGCTGCCGTCGGAGTGGGTGGAGCCAGCCGCGCGCCGGGCTCTGTGCCCAGTCGCAGCTCGGAGAGGTCGCGGACGGAGCGCACCTCACAGCAGCGTCGGGCGCAGCAGCTCGGCGCCCGTGCTTCCCGGCTGTCTCTGGGCTCGGGGCTCCCGGCCAGCTCCCGCGATCCCTGCTCCCTGTGCCCTCCGGCAGCTCCCCGTAGAGGCCGCTCTGCGGAAGGGCTAGCGGTCCCATCGCGGTCCTCCCGGTGCCGACCCCGCTGCCCGGCCCAGCCCCGTCCCCCCCGCCCCGGTGAGCGGCAGCCATGGGCTCCCGAGCCGTGCTGCGGGTCGCCTCGCTCCTGCTGCTCCTCAGGACCTGGCTCGCCGACAGCAACAAGCCCCGTCCCGCCCCGAACTTCAACTTCTCCCAAGTGCCCCAAGACTTCCTGGACATCTTCAACTGGTAAGCGGGCGCCGGGGGTGGGCAGAGGGCCACGGGCCCCCGAGACGAAGAGGGCTTGGGCGGGACACAGCGGGACCCGGATCCGAGCTCCCCGAGTCCTAGCGTGTGAGTCCTGGGGAGAACGCAGTGAGAGTGGGGCTACCACCCAAGATGGAGCCCGAGCCCACCTGTTACTGCGGCGCTCGACTGTGCCCCGCGTGTGCCTGAACCGCAGCCGGGCTGGAGTGCCCACACTCCGTAGTCTGCCCCGCCATCCCCAAGCGCTAAGATCCCTGGGGCAGCTTACCCCAGTCGCGTTCTTTGGCACCGGTGGGACAGGGTAGCAACCAGGAGAGACACCTGTTTGAGTCCGCGGCTAGCGCGCGGGTGCGAGTGCGTGTGCGTGCGTGCGTGTGTGTGTGTATGTGTGTGGGGGGGGGCGGGGCAAGGGAGACTCTTTCCAATGCGGCAGGTAGAAATTATTAACTCAACCTCAGGGACACCCAGACTGTGCGATCCGTGATTATCCCTGTGGCCTGTGAGAACATTTGAGGATTCGGATTTTTCACTGTTTGAAGTTTGTGCGGGCCTACGAGCATCTGCAGACACGTTAAACACTCACCCTTTACAGATAAATCACATACAATGTGTATTTGTGGTGGTAGCGGCTCCCAGTTGCTGGCACATGGGGAATGTGTCGTCGGAAACAGGCGGGAATGCGTTGCTTTAATTCGGGAATAATTCATGTGCACACTTTGGAGTGCTGGGAAATGAAATTTTATGATTGAGGAGGATCAAGAATAATTTTAAATGGTAAACCAGAAGTGAATATGTATTTAGATGAAAAGGAGATGGTGGGGGGCAAGGTTCCAGCAGACAGCCCTGCAGTACCCTCAACCCAACATCAGACTGCGCCACTGAACACACACACACACACACACACACACACACACACACACCAGCGCACGCACGCACACGCATACATTTGCAGGAGAAGTGCGTCATAGAGTCATAGTGGTGCCCAGGGCCTGTTCTCTTTAGCAACCTTTTGAAGAAAAGAGCCCTAGGTGATTGGGTGAACAGAACCCTCTGGAAAGGCTGGCTCCCTGCAGAGCTGCCCAGGCCCCTTCAGGATGGACGCACATGTTCAGTGGAAAAGATGCCTATTCCCAGAGGGGATCTTTTGGAGGACAGCTCTGAGCCCAAAACCCTGAAATGGTTTGGTTCACCGGGAGGGAGGAGGGTGTCATACATCTCCACTATAGGAACAAGACTCTCTCTGCATCACATGCCAAGTTTAAAACACAGACGTGTACAAAAGCAAGGTTGACTTAAATGTGGCAAAAATGGCCAGCCCAGCCCAGGTAGAGGCAAAAGTAGCTGTGAGCTACAGGACATTGGTTCAGCTGAAGAGGGCACTGAGAGTGAGAGATGACATTTCCTGGGACCACCAGGTACCCCTGGAAGGAGAGTGCCCACCAGTGTGGAAAGCAGTCCCCAGGCAGATCTCAAGGTGCGGCTCCTTGGGGGGTTGAAGCAATGCAGTTTTTTGAGGGTCGCCATTTGCCCAGGCCCTACTCTCTTCTCCTCCCCCACCCTTTGGTCCTGCCTGGTAACAGGGATCCAGTCCCCAGGCCCCACCCTCCAGATGAAAGATGGCAGGGAGGAGGGGAAGGGAAAAGGGGAGTGCGTCACTGCTGTGCTTCTGGCTGACTCACCGTGGGGAGGGAGGGAGGAGAGGGAGCAGATACACGTATGACCGGACCTGTCTGCATGTGTCCATGCATAGGGAAGGCTCTGGCAAGTCAGCCACTGGCCAACTGGCCCCGTTCAACTCATTACTTCTCTGTTTCAGCAAAAATTGCGCAAATCAATCCTTGGTTCAAAACATTTTGGACAGGGTGCTGTCGAACTATGATGTCCGACTGAGACCGAATTTTGCAGGTAAGCCTCGGGTGGACACGAGAGGCCTGTTGTGTTAGATGGAATAGGGCTGAGACACAGCCAGCCCCACCAAGTTAGCTGACCAGTCAGTCCCACTGCTCCAGGCTCTGGACCTCTTGCCTCCCCAAATCCCACCTCCAGGAGCCAAGCTCCCGGTGCAGGCCTCCTCCTCTTCCCTTGGAATTTCTTCCACTTCCTGCCTCACTCCCCTAAAAGTGTGGCTGGAGAAGGGCTACAAAATTGGGTGCACAGGCCATAGCGCCTGCCCTTCTCAGGCTAGAGTCCTCCACTCCATCGGTGGGGAGAAGGTGTGTTCTTCAATTTGAGCAGGTTCTTTGCACCCTGCGCACTCCGTCCATTCAGCTAGTTCCAAATCTCCTGGCTCTGGTCTGCCTAACCTACCTAACCCTCGGGTTCTCACATCCTGCCCCCACTTCCCCAAGCCTTCAGCACCTAGCAAATGCAGTCCCTTCAGGGCACTGCACTCAGTGTGATTGTTATAAAATCCAGCTTGATCATCGCAGGAACCCGTGATTGCTAACTGCCATACAAAACACAAACACCTCAGCCTAGCACTCAGATCTCTAGCGTAGCAATGAAAGATGACGAGGAAACTGACCCAGAGACCTCCAGAAATTACTTAGCTTCTCCCTAGATTTCTGCTTAGCCTGGACCACCCAACTTTAAGTGAAGGGCCCTTATCCTGACCCCACACAACACCCAGTACAATTCTCTGCTCCAGGGGACACTCAGAGCCCTAGACTAAGGACAGACAAAAGAAAAGGCACAATAAATAGGAATTAGTCACTTGCCAGCTCAAAGGAAGCAGAATAAGTTAAAAAGCAGGGACACTAAGTTGAAAGTAGCACCCAACTTCCTGCAGGAAGATGCTCCTCCTGGGTGTGTGTCTCCTACAGACAGAAATCAGGCTACATGGTAATCCAAGGGTCAGAGTAAGCAGGAGAGGGGAGGGGGAGGGAGAAGGGTGGGGCAGGTGTAGGAGGGTGGGGTGGGGGTAGGTTGGGGATGGGGGTTAAAGGAGTCACTACTTCATCCCCTCCTTGCCTCCTTCTCGTGTTTCTTAGCAATGACTGACCAACAACCACCTGAGTCCACCAAGCATTCTCTCCCCACCATTTTAGGGCAGGTTGCCTGAAAAGATGGGCCCCTGGATTGATTTGGCCAAACAGTAGATGAAGGCAGGAGGACAGTGATGACCTAGGAGCTGCTAGCATGGAGACTCTAAGTCTGTGACTGTTGTTTGGTGGGTGTTTGCTGTGTAGCAAAAGAGCAGCTAGGCTCAGAGTTCAGCATTTGGGATCCCATGACTCCCTGCACAGTCTCTCACTTGACATAGTCAGTTCCCCACTGTATCTGATGCGGAATAAAAGTCGCCCCTTCCTTAAGTGCGCGCGCACACACACACACACACACACCCCAGACAAGGGCCTAACTGTGATCCAGGTCAAACAAGAGCCATATTACATATTACTTATTTGAGAAAAGGGTAGAATGTTGCACAAGGCAGCTCCCTGAGGGCACCAAGTTTGTAGAGTGAATTTTCCTCACTCCTTCCTTCCTCTGTCCCTTCTCTGGCACTACAGCCAAAGCTAGAGAAGAGGAGGAGTTGGGGCAGCAAAGGTTCCAAGAGGGAGGGAGGGAAGTGAGTACCCCAGCCTCTTTTCCTGCCTTCCTCAGTCTATCAAGGGGACAGTGACAGGCTATAGGGCTGACACCATCCCGGTGTGGGGATCCCTTCATGAGGGGAATGGGAGCTGCATTTCAACTCCCACCTGCGCTTTCATCTGGGGACCCTTGGGCAGCTTTGTGATCTGTAGGCCCCCAGCATTCTGCCATCCTGGAAGGAGCATCCTGAGTGGTACGGAATAGCCCAGAGAAGTCAGAACTGGAGGAGGAAGAAGAGGCGGAGGAAGAAGAGGAGAAGTAGCAGCAGCAGCTGGCTACCCGGCCCCTCTGGGGCTTGTTGCCTGCCTGACACAGCTTCCAGCCTCTAAGGGTGTGTGGAGGGCCTGAAAGGCAGTAATCAATGTTTGCGTTCCTAGAAACTCCTGTCACTATGTAGCACTTTCCTGGGGCTTGTTCACAATAGACCTGAAGGCTGAAGTCTGGGCTGTGCCCTAGCACAGTGGTACATTTACTTCTCGGCTGCCATTCATATGCTTATCCCCAGCAGCACTTTGCTCTTTGAAGTACTGGGCTTGGAACAGCACATTTCCCTCTTTGCAGCTCAGCTTCTCGGCAATCAGCCTGCAATGAAAGCAGCAGGCTGAACTGCAAGCACTATGCGTGTTTCCCTAGCAGCAGTGTGATGTAACACACCACGAAGAATGGCCATGCTGTGGGGCTGGATGGAGACAGCCTGGAGCTGATGAGGGAACAATAAAAATGTATTTGTCTGCAGTGCCTGAGGGTTCATTGTATTCCCACACCCATGATCACCCATGATCATACTTGAGTCTTGCCAGTGAACACTGCTAACAGCTAGACCAGAAATAAAACTAGGATTCACATACTCAGTCCCACATATTAACACATGAAATCCCCCTCACACATGCACTCACAGATTCACTCCTGCACATAGATACACCCATACAAGCATGATCACACACTTATACACACACGTTAACACTCGCACAGGCAAACGCACCTGCACATACACACAAATATACTCACAGATATGATCAGGCACATGAATACACACAGGACATCATCAGACATAAATGCACACATGAACAGCACATTAACATTGACACATACACAGACATGCTCACAATACACACCTGGGCATGTTGATGCATTCATTCACACACAAACATGCTCACATACACAAATTCGCACACACATTAACACTCGCACACAAACATGCTGACACGTACACATGAATATGCTTACATAATTCACTCACATAGAAAAACATGCTCATATACACAGGCATACTCACAAATTCACTTATGCATATTGACACAAACATTAACACACGTGCTCATATACACACAGTGAACATATACATGCACACTCAATCAAATTTGCACACAGTAATATACACAAACATGCTCATATAACAAACATGCTCAAATTCAATCACACATGTGAACATACATATTAACACACATAGTCACACACACATAGGACTCACATTCACACATAGTCACACACACATAGGACTCATGTAAATATGCTCACTTGTAAGAACACACCTACAAATGCACTCCCAAACATGAACACATTGACTCACACAAACATGCCCACATACCCAAATACACTAGCAAACTTCCTCACACACATAACACTCACACAAAAATTTGCTCACACATACACACATGGACATGCTCACGCATTCACTCTCAAATATGCCCACATATGGGACGATATTCAAGTTCACTCACACATGAACATACACACATCAACACATACAAACACACCCATAAGCATACTCAAAAACGTGAAGACACCCTTTAACATCCTCCCTCATACACACGTGCTCACGTAAGTATGCTCACACGTATATCGCATATAACCATGCTCACACATAAAACATTCACACACATGAACGAGCTCACATGTACTAACAGATTCACTCACAAGATGAAATTGTGTGCACATACATTGACACAAGAACATTGCACACATTTACATTCATTCAAATATGAGCATTCTGTCACACAATCAGGTTTACTTATTCACTCATACTCAAGAACATGTACTCATACTTAAGAACATATGCACATGAACACATGACACAACACACAAACATGTTTCCATATGTTCATGTCAAAACAACTAGTTTACATACATGAGCATCCTTGTGCATTCACTCACATGGGCAGACTCACAAAACTAACACGTGAATAGACTCACGGAGACACACATATTCGCGCTTACACTCAAGTACATACACACAGCACTGACATGTATAAAGACATGTTTGCACATTCATTTACCCAGGAACATGCTTGTTCATCATTTGACCCACAAACACATTTCCTTATATTCACTCCCACTTCCACATGAGTACACTCATGCTCACATACTCCCTGCTATTAAAGCACAAAAATATTCATGGACACACAAATTTATCCAAACGCACAAAGGAGCTCACAAAGACACACGCTCACAATGTGAACATACACAATCACACAGTCATACAGATAAGCTCATACTCACACATTCGCATCCACACACTATGTCTACATGTTCATGTGTGCTCACACATTGACTCCCACACAGCATACTGAAGCACAAAAGCATGCTTGTGCATTCACTCATATACGAGCACACACAAATTCACTCACCTACATGGACATGCTCACATGCACTTATTCAAATGTAGAGACACGCTCACCGGCATGTACTTGTACATGAATACACACACGTAGTTGCACATTCACTCATCACTCCCTCACACATCCCCTTGCACTTGAACACAGTCACACATTTCATCCCATACTCACTGACACACAAAAACATGCTCACTCATTCATACACAGACATGCTCACACACACTGACACATTTACCTGCCCATGAACACACTCACAAATTCACTTATACACATGGACACGCTCACCCATATTCACACATAACCACGAATCTTGGTTCTTGTTTTGGGGCCCCTTTTTAGTTTGTATCAGAAAACCTTTAGGAAAAGAGTACTTTATTCCATTATTTGCTCTTCGTTTCTCCCTGGGCCCCTCCTTTCAGGGTATCACGCAGTAGACCTTGCTCTGAGTCACCGATGGTGAATCTTTCAGAGACGGGCACCCAGGCTGCGATAAATAAGTGGGTTTGGGGTTGCAAAGTGCCAACGCTGCAATTATACCTGAATACCAAGGTTTTCATTTAGAAAAAACAACTCATACATTAACATCTTTTGTCTTAAAAGAAAAACAAATAACATGAGTGCCATGGATTTACCACCACTGCTCTAAGTGCTTGACCTAGAGTATACCAGTGCTATCGCTATCCTCATTTTGCCTGTAAGGAAACTAAGGCGAAAGCCACATAGCTAGCAAGTGTCACAGCAGGTTCAAATCCAAGCAGTCTGGCTCCTGAGTCCACGCTCTTCACTTTTATCCCAACCTTCGTGTAACAGTGTCTTCCTGTATTGTAGGTGCTCCTGTAACCGTGAAGATAGCTATCTATGTCCCCAGCATTCACGAGATCTCGGCTATGAATATGGTAAGTGTGTCAGTTCCAAACATGGTACTGAGGACAAGAGACAAAGGACAAGGAACAGGGTCCTTGTCCTTAGTTTCCTAGGCCAACTCCGGTTGTTCCGACCTATAACAGAATTCACATGGGGGAACAGGGTAGGTTTTGGAAACCAGCCCCCTAGAATAAAATATAAATCAACTGAACTCTATATCACACCGTATCCAAAAATTCAGTTCCAAATTACAGACTCAAAGGTGAAAGGTTATAAACATTTGAAAGATCATATAGGACACTGTCTTTGTCTCCTAGGCTAGATCAAGATTTCTTTTAGGGCTGTAGATGTAGGTCACTGGAAGAGCTCGTGTGAGGCCCTGGATTCCATCCCCAGCACCACAGGACAAATGAAGTGTCATTTAAAAGGCACAGAAAATACCATAAAAATAAATACTGGTAAGTTCCACAGTATGACACTTCTCTGTAGCCAAAATTCCTGCCGCTTCAGTTTTGCAAAACAAAACCACTGTTACTAGTGTCAAAGGATAAGTCAGGGTAGACTAAGGTGTTCACAGCATAAAGCACTAACAGTCAAAGGATTCATAGTTCCTGTGGATTAATAAGAATATTTTTAAACAGAAAGATGATCGGAAAATGTGAACAGGAATTTCACTTGTGTGAAGAAAACTAAATAGCAGAAGAAAGGAAATATGAAAAGATACTGACCTTGTGAGGAATCAGTGTGATGCAGAGTGAGTTCGAAAGGCTCCTGTACTCCATGATACTGATGCTGGGGAGGGGGCAGCATTGGAAGCCCCCGTCAGCTCTTGGTTCTTGGCAGGCGTGTAAATTGGAATTTCCACCTTGTCGTTGTTATAACCCTCTCGTCTAAGTATGTATGGAGCCTTTATATAATTTTCTTATATGGAATACTCTCCAGAAATGCAAGTTAAACAAATTATAATTGTACACATCAACCAGAATCGATCCTACGAACATAATATTGAGTAAAAGAAACAAATGACAGATACAGACAGTATGATTTCTTTTAAAGATCAAAAGCATAGGTCCAACTAATCACCATGTCTTCTAGAAGTGCGTAAAGAGACAATAAAACTAGCCTAAAGCAAGGGCATTTTTATCCTAAAATCTAGAATACCGGTTCCTGCTTGGGGGCTGTGGGAAATATGTTCCGAAAAGGACACACTGGGACTAGAAATGTATTAGTACTATTCTGTCTCTTAACCTGGATTTTAATTACAGAAGATTCATTTTGTTACCCTTTCCTTAAAAAGCATATATTTCATTCACTCATCTGTATGATGTTTCACCACATACATACTCACAGAAGACAGAATGCTGGTTACAGTCAGGATTTACCTTTCTTTCCCCAGGACTATACGTTCACGATGTATTTTTATCAGACCTGGAAGGATTCGCGCTTAGCATATTATGAGACCAACCTGAACTTGACCCTGGATTACCGCATGCATGAGAAGTTGTGGGTCCCCGACTGCTACTTTCTGAATAGCAAAGATGCTTTCATGCGGGATGCAACTGTGGAGAATCACGTTTTTCAGCTTCACCCTGATGGAACGGTGCGGTACGGCATCCGGTGAGTTCCCCTAGGGGTCCAGGGATGTGCCAACAGGCTTTCTTCCTCTTGCTGTGTATACCACAAACATATTCTAAGAGACACGGGGAAGTTCATTGCTTTCAAAACTGCCTTACACTGCCCCTCCCCCACTTAGGGAAAAAAGAGTCTCTCATAGAAACCCGTGGCTGTTCCTGTCCCCACACCTTGGTTTCTGCTCTTCCTTCGGTCTCGACGATCCTTTCTCCTTTCCCATGAAACATTCACCCTGCAATCCCTGGCTCAAATGCCTGCTTGGTGAAAAAGTGCTCCTGATTCTGTGGACTGAAAGACCTCTCCCTCCATCTTGGCGTTGTATGCATTCTGTTATATATCTCCATGTCTTTTCTCTTCCTGCAGTGGAGGAGGGACATAGGTGGATGCTGAAGCCCATGCAGTGAAGGAAGGAGTCTACCATCGCCCTTGGTCTTATTTGCATCCTGCAGGGCACCCTGGAGAAGGGAGGGCTGGCGTGATGGGGAGGTGCGGCAAGGGTCTCTGGTCTCTGATTCTCTGTGCATACAGAACACTGGTCTATTTATACCTAAGCAGATAGTCCTCAAGGCTGTCCTCATGGTGCCATCTCTTATAAATGGTCTCTAGAGACAAGTGTGAGAGGTAAACTTAGCTCAGACAATGTCTCCAGGTGGTAGCTACCAGGCCTCATTGAGTTTCTTTTTCTCTGGAGTGCTCTTGTCCCATTCCTTCCCTCTTTCTTCCTCCATCCACTTTTCCATGAACCAAGACTCTGGAGTCCAAGAGTAACAGTGCTCACAGGAAGCTGATCACTGATCACTCTAATTTAAAGGGGGCATCAGCTGAGTAGCATCAGTGTGAGATGTTTATGGAAAGTGAATATTTTCCACACTTGCATATACACCGTACCTGGGGCACAAAATGGAAGTTCCTTCAAGGATTGCCAGAGAGTAGGCTGGGCTCAAGGGCAGAAGGGGTGGGACAGAGCCTTCCAGCTGAGGCAGTAGAAAGCTTTTGTCACTCTTCTCTTTCCCACTGGTCACTTCCCCAGCTCCTGCAAGGCACCCCTTCAGATTGCTCTCATGGATGCAGCACATAGCAACCTAAGGCTCCAGCCCACTAGACTTACTAGTAGCCCTTCCCTGGCTGTCATGGGTATGTCCCCACCTGTCCATTTGTGCCCACTGGCATCTTGCCAGTTCCCAGTACCATATAGGCCTGCCCCTCTGGCATGAGTGCAGATGTGACCAGAGGTGAGCCACACTGTTACTCACGTCCTTACATGTACACCGCATATCTGCCCTTCACGCCGGATATGCAACCTTGGTGGCTTCCACATAGCACACAGTTTTCTGTTGACAGCCTTGATGCTTCTCTAGCGAGCCCAAGTCTCCTTTCTGTCTCTGCATCCCTTCCCTCTAAGGCCCTTCACATTCTAACATCCCAGGGTTTGCTGGCATTCCATACATCTATTCTTGATGTCAGTCCTGCCAGATATCTCAGTCTCCTTGTCACACTCCAATTCTCTCTCTTCCCTACACACAGGTCACTCTTTGAGGTAACTCTTGCTTCCCACCCCTGCAGTCCCCTCGCAAATGGGTGCTTGCCTAGCTGGGCTCCACTCATTTTTCCCTTCCACTTTGTTTTCCTTGGCAGGCTCACTGCCACAGCAGCCTGTTCCCTGGATCTGTGTGAATTCCCTATGGACCAGCAGACGTGCAACCTGGAGGTGGAGAGCTGTGCGTATTTCTCCTGTGATTGCTTCCTCTCTGCCTGGGGCTACGGCAGTCAGGAAACCATGAGCAGAGTTGACAGTGAGAGGGACAGCGTCTCTCCTCTCATCCCTCCTTCCCTTCATTCTCTCTCTCCTAAAGACATAGGTGATCAATAGATAAATGATGGAAAGATAGATGATTGGCACATGATACAAGGGGTGACCAAAATATACAGTGAATGGTTAAATTTTTAAAATTTATTACAGTAAAAACAAATTGCCATGAGCCTCTCTCAAAATCCCCCCGCTACATCAAACACACTTACCCCATAGTTCTTGCCACTTTCTGCAGCAGTTCTGGAAGTCCTCTTTCATGAGTATCTATACGAGGTGTGATCAGAACTGCAGTGAATGCTATTGCCAGTGCCACCCTACAGGAAGGCAGACTGAAAAGACACTGTCGTGTGTCACCATCCACTTTATTTACTGGATCTGGCTCTTCCCCAAGTCAAAAGGACCATGAATGGAAACGTTTTGAATCAATTCAGGACATGGAGACAGCCACAATAACACAACTAAAGACACTCATGAAGCAGAACTTCCGGAACTGCTTCAGAAAGTAGCAAGAATGCTAAGTATGTTCAAAGCAATGGGGACTATTTTGAGGGGCATTCACGACAATGTTTCCTTTACTGTAATACATTCTTTAAAAATTTAAACGTCCACTGTAGCTTTTGATCATACTTCCCAGATAACTGACTGGTAGATTTGTATATATGGCATCTGGGAGCAAATGGCCTTTGGCGAGTGGCTAGCCCCACTGGGAAATGGTACCTTGCCATTGGACATCTAGATGCAAACTTGTGAGTAGGAGCTTGCTGTGTCTCTTTCCTGTACTTTCCTCCTGGTCTAAGAAAATCCAGAGTGAGAGTTCTCTTTCCAAGTGCTCAAACTCTCTCTCACATGCTGAGACTCAGCAAACCACAGCGGAGCCCCCCAAATCACAAGTCCCAATCATGTTTTAGTTTTCACAGACTGCTCTGGTGTGAAGTCTGCCTATGTCTGTTTTCTGACACTGTCTGTTTCTCTCCCCTTCCCAGACGGCTACACTGTTGAAGATGTCATATTATCCTGGGAAGACGATGGAAATGGTGTCTACATGACTGAGGAGCTGAAAATCCCTCAGTTTAATTTCCTGGGGAGGTTGATTACTACCAAGGAGGTGTATTTCTACACAGGTGTGTCTGGCATCTCTCTTCTCTCTTGTTTCTCGTCCCCTCTGTAGCCCTATAAACTCCTGAGGGCTTCTGCCTTTGAGCCCCACACTCTCTGCTGCCTCCTTTCCCATTTTCCTCATTCTGGACATATTCTGGGCCCCCTTGATAAAGTCTCAGTGGCTCACCTTTGCAAATGCGTAAAGGACGTAGAAGCCCTTGGCCAGGTTTGCAACATCAAGTGTGGGAAGCATTCATGCTCTTCTCAGGCCCACCTCTCACCTTCCGTCTGCTGGCAGCTTGGAAATGTCTCTTGTCTATACCCTGGAGTAAGTGAGGAAATAAGACAGACAGAGCAGACTTGCTGTGCGGTGTGGGGCTGACACCAATGTGTCTCCTTCCAGGTTCCTACATGCGTCTGATAATGAAGTTCCAGGTCCAGCGGGAAGTCAATAGCTACCTTTTGCACGTCTATTGGCCCACTGTCCTCACCACCATGCTGTCCTGGATATCGTTTTGGATGAGCTATGATTCCTCTGCAGCCAGGGTGACAATTGGTAGGTCTCGTCTCCACCCCAGGGAAGAACTTGGGTCATTTTGCTCAGGAAAAAGTTCCAAGAAGGAAAACCTAGAGCAGTATGTGATTGCGCAGGCAAGAAAACAAGGATCTTCCCCATTCACATTGTACAGGTGCTCAGCCAGTCATGCCCAGTGGAGAGACTGACACCAGAGATGGGGTGAAAGCGACATCAGGGGTGGAATCTTGGCATGTTGAGCCCAAAGTTCCATCATTCATTATTTATTGAGTACATGTGTATAAATCAATTTGGACCAGAAATGTGATACCACGAACACTGATTGAGATATCAAAACACCCTATTAAGCAGCAGGGCTCCCAGAGGAGCTGCCCTGGACAAGTAACTAGTGGAATGTGGAGGTGCCAGCTATCAGAGTCTAGAGGAGGAAGTGACCAAGGGCTCAGTGGTTAAAACTGCATCAGGAAAGTTGTTTTAAGGGAGTTTTGAGGGATTGCAGGAAGCACAGGCATGAGACTTAGCATTCCACAAAGAGGAAATAGCAGAATTAAAAACAAAGGGGCCTGACAAGCAAGTTAAATCACAAGATACCTGGGGCAGGACCTAGGCAGGTGAGAAAAGCAGCAGAGACAGCTTGGGCAAACTTGGGAAGATTTAAAACTTCATGTATAAGTATGGGGAGCCTGAAAGGTTTTTGAGCAAGGGGTGCTTAAGAGTGTTTTGTCTTCACCATCTTTGGAGGCCAGTCTCTTCCTTGTCTTTCTTTAGTAGTACATTCTGGACCAAACCTTGCTAGGTGTGCAGTATTTTAGGGCTCACAGAACTTCCCCAGACACGAAGGGAAGAATGTGCACTGGAAGGCAAATAGGGCCAGGTGGGCCTGGAGCTATATAAATCATTGTTCGGCCATGGCTACAGATTTGGAAGTTGATTCTCAGAGCAATGGGAAGCCATCAAACCAATGAAGCATCGGCTGGGTTTAAACATAGGGAAGAGGGAACAAGGAGCACACATGGGCAGAGACCCCGCCCAAGAGATGGCCTTTCCTCCCTTCCCATGGGATGTAGGCCCAATGGCTTGCCAAGAACCTCAGCCACCAAGGGAGATTTAACCTGTGCTGTTATTTATAGGCCTAATTTCCATCCTTATCCTGACCACCATCGACTCACACCTGCGGAATAAACTCCCCCACATTGCCTATGTCAAGGCCATTGACATCTATATCCTCGTGTGCTTGTTCTTCGTGTTCCTGTCCTTGTTGGAGTATGTCTACATCAACTACCTTTTCTTCAGCCAAAGACCTCACCGCCATCGTAGACGACGCAGGAGACCCAGAAGAGTCTTTGCCCACTACCTCTACCATGACGTAGTGGTGAGGAATGTGCAGGTTTGACTTTTTTTTTTTTTTTTTGTGGTGCCGGGGATCGAACTCAAGGTTTGACTTTTTGACTGACAGTCAGCTTTCCCTGAGCACCTCTTGAGCCCAGGCTGACCTCTTGACCCTTTCACACTTTAATCTTTGTACACCTCACACTTGCAACACATGTGCAGCACACACCCACAACAGATAACAAAGAAGCAGGACTAATTTATCACCACTCCTTTATAGATAACCATTGTCCAGCATCACAGGGCAAGAAATGGCAGAACTAGATTTCTTCATATCTTTGTGCCCAATTTGTTCCACTTTGCTCCTTCCACGGCAGATGATAAAGCCAGAAAGGGAAGGTGGGCACAGGGAGGCTGAAAGGAAGACAGACATCGGACAGGCTGCCCTCCCTACCCCTCCTTCTTTGGCACTGCAGACTCCCAATACTCTGCCTTTGCTTCAAGCAGTACATTAATATCCAGCATCCTCCCTCCTTGGCGGGGAGCCCCGCCCACCGGCCTGAATGGCCTCCATCCAGCGCCCAGTGCTCCTGAGCGAGTAACTGCCCCCAGGGAGACACTGCTTTGACCACACCGTGACCTCCCCTTGCATGCTAACAGCCTCGTTGTCCTCTTCTCAGCCCCTTGAGCTCCAGAGACCCAAGAGGAGATGGCTTTGTCCGGCAAAGAGATCAATAGTAATATTGCCAGTGCTGAGGAAAGCCCCCTCCCTACCCCTCCCCCCTGTACATAGCCACCTAGGTGATAAGAAACTGATGAGCCTATCCATTATCTCCTCAAAGGATGGCCTGATTAACGTGGAAAATGAAGTCGGCTCTGGCTCCCTTCCCACCCGCCCTGCACAGGCTCCTCTGGCGAGCCCCGAAAGCCTTGGCTCTTTGGCAAGCATCTCAGAGCAGGCCCCGCTGGCCACCTCCGAAGGCCTCAGCACACTCTCTTCCCTCTCCAGCTTGGCCCAGCTGGAGGCTGGAGAAAACCTGGGCTACCTCCCCTCCACCTCCCAGCAGGCCCTGCATGGCTTTAATGATATTGTTATTCCTACAAAAATCTGCATCCGTGCTGAAGCCCATGTCTATGTGGAGACCTATGATGACGACGACGATAACTCTGAAGACAGCTTGAGCTTGGATGAGAGCCATGGCCATGGCCCCAGCAGGAGGCCCGTGCTGTCCTGTGGCCAGAGGTGTGTGCGAGAATCAGGCTGGGACTCTGATACAACCGAGAGCTCGCAGGATGGCATCAGTGTCGAGAGCAGCAGCTTTGACCTTGAGGAGCAACGCAAGGGGGATGCTGACAGTATCTGGAGCGTTGATGAGGAGAATCCCATGACCTCTGACCAAGAGGACAGTAGCTCAGAGTCCGAGGACAGTTGCCCCCCGAGCCCTGGGTGGTCCTTCAGTAAGGAGACGCCTTCTAAGCTCTTTAAACCTGATTACGTCCCTAAGGTCGACAGGTGGTGCCGAGTCCTCTTCCCTCTTTCCTTTGGGTTGTTCAATGTTGTTTACTGGCTGTACCACATGTATTAGTTCTCAGTGCCCCGAAGTGGCAGGGACACTGAGTTTTGCTCCCTTCACAGTTCTTTTTGGTTTTATTTTTCCCTCTTTCCTTTGATCCTTTTATTTGGTGGTAATCGGTTCAACACTTCCCTTTATTATCACGAGGTGGAGAATAGTTAGAAAGACCATGCATGCTTTGGCCGGGAGGGAAGGAACTGAGGAGGAGCTGGGAGTCAATATCTCAACGATTTCTTGTCTGGCAAGAAGACTCCCACCTTCTCAGACATTTCCAACAGTTGAGAAGCATACTAAACCCCCTGGAAATGTTCAGAAGACAGAGAGAAGCCAGGCCAGGGAGCAGAGGAAGGCGCTGAGCCTTACTCATAAACATTGCCGGGAGTTTTCTGCCACCTTTAGGCATTGAAATTTCTGTTTCATTACTTTTTTGTTCATTTGGTTTTCTTCCTAGGGGCCGTGGCCCTTGCTCGACCTTTGCTTAGGGCTGTGTGTGAGAAAGTCAAGCTGGGTTAGGCTGGGGAAGGGCTAGCCATGGCTTGAAGTGCTGGAAGCTGGCTATGGTAAAGTTGGAAAGTATTTGTAAGTGCCTTATGCCCATGATTTTGGGCTGTATTTTGAGCATGGTTTTGTGCTGCAGTTGGGAGGGGAATGGGAGGGAGGTGGCAGGAGCTTGTGGCAGGCACAAGTCTGGCTGGCCACTTCGGAGAGATTAGAATTTATTCTCTTGCCTGTATCTCTGCTTCAGAATGCTTGACAATAGGGACTCAAAACTTTTGTCAAGTCAGAGTTAGCTTTCTATGGACTGCTGAGTTGATCACACTAGTCACAGTGTAAGCTCTTGGTGAGTAAGCACTAGGCGAGGAAAGTTCACACTTGCTATTTCACCATCTGATCTAGAATAGCAGATGAACAACTATCGTAAATCTATATACTAATCCTTTCTATTTGTCTAGTGAATAGTTAAGTGTCAGCGAGCTCACTGAGCCATCACATCGTTGGACCCTCACAGGAGCCCTGTGAGCCAGGGAAGGCAAAGCACCTTGTCCCCATGTTCCAAGGAAAAAGTGAAACTTGTGTGCCATGCTTGAAGACACTCGCTCTTTCTCCCTTCCCTCCTAACTCTCGACTGCAGTATTCCCTTTTCTTCCTGCCCCTTTGCAAAAAGGGGTGCGCTGGAAGAGTCTGCCTAGCTGTTGGACTGCCCTCCTCACCTTATGGACCTGGAACACCTCAACAGGAAGAGGCCACTGATCTGCCAATGAGCAGGAACCAAGCAAGTGGAGAACACGGGCCCTGCCCACCCCTCCAGCTGACGGAAGTAAGATTAGCCTGCACACCAACTTGCCAAGCAGCAGCAGCTCATTGATGGCGGCCGTGAGGGAGCAAGCTTTGCAGAGCACTCAACCCATGTTCCTCCCTCCTTATGCAGCCTCTCCTGCAGCCCCTCACTCCTTACCCCCCTACTCTTTAAACTGCACTTCTGTGTTTGTGTGTAATTGGGGTGAGTGTGTATACATCTAAGTAGGAGTGTGTGCACATAGAACCATTCAAGAAGCTTAATAGCACTATATCTATCAGTGTAAATCTGTATTACCGCGTGTGGAAGTGAATCTACAACGTACAGATGTACGTGTCTGTGTATTCATCCCTGTGAATGTGTTGCCCGTGTGTGTGTTTGCTTGTATACACACATGAGCAAATGCTTTCTGTGTGTGTGTGTGTGTACAAATTAAGTATTTATCTGTTTTTATCTGATTTGAATGAGTGTGAGGGAAAGCATGTCTATTGGCAGCCCTTGCAGAACTGCCAGAATTCCTTTGGCGTGTTTACACATAAGGGTGGCCCTGTTTGGCTGGTCCAGTTAATTGTTTATTTCTAATTGCCCTGTTCCAGAGAGCAGGGCCTCTGCTCCTTATTCCTCCCTCCACGCCTCTGGACTCTCTCCTGGATACAGGACCCAGAGGAAGTGAATGTAGCCCTAAGAGGTGGCAGTATAGTGCCTTGAGGTAGCAAGTGCTCACTCCATGGGATAAGCTGTGAGTGCTGAGAATTTGCATGGTGCTAGGACATGTTTTGGACTAATATTTCAGGGTGAGAGCCTGAACAGTGCATTGGAACT
This sequence comes from Hystrix cristata, assembly GCA_004026905.1. Taxonomy (NCBI): domain Eukaryota; kingdom Metazoa; phylum Chordata; class Mammalia; order Rodentia; family Hystricidae; genus Hystrix; species Hystrix cristata. The sequence continues at coordinate 23,670 of PVJO010013620.1, forward strand.
ACAAACCCAGTGCAGAGATGGGGTGGGAGGGCTAGATAAGAACTGGAGAGGAGGGGAGGTGGCAGACAGCCCGTATAACGCATCCCCATATCCCAGTAATCTTGTGAGCCTGACACACATGCGGGGCTGTGGGCAGCCACTGACTAGTGGACAGTGAGAGGACATGCTCAGGGGATTGGCTGCCAGCAGCTGTGTGCTGAGAACCAAAGGTGCCTTGTACTGTGGTAGTGAGCCCATTCAGGGACAGGAAGCACTTTAGTGACCCATCCTAGGGTGATTGTTGCTGCTAGACTCCAATGACAGACCCCCAAGCTCCCCCTTGAATTTAGAGTTCCAGGACTCTCTCCTTCCACCTCCTCCAGGGAGGAGGAGGAGGAATGGGAGGGACAAGCAAAGGAGCCTCAGGTACTGACTGTCTAGATTATGACCAGCTCGTTCTCTTCTACACACATAGCACACAAGCATATAGCCACTCACACACCCACACACCATCACACATGCACGGTACACACATAGGAGGCAGTCTCCCTCAGTATGTGTATACATGCCCAGACGTGTACACACATGTGGCCACGCCTGTTCACACACATACACACACGTGCACATACTTGTAAGACAAGGAAGAAAAGAATGTATGTCCCTAGAATGTCTAAGATTACCTCTTTTCTTTTGGTCTCCCTGAACAGTGAGGTCCAGGTTGAAGGGAAAGCAGCGCCCCACATCTGAAGCTCCTGACATGGCTATTGAAAGGCCAGCTTCCTGGAGCCTGAACGTTGGTTAGTTGACTTGGATTTGGGATTCCAGGATCCCAAAGGGACCTTGAACCCTGTGGGTAGCGAGCAGTTCATTGGGGTGAAGTCATAGATGAAAATTGGCCAAAAAGAGGCAGCAATGCACAGGAAGGCTTCACGGTGTAGAGGAAAGGCAAAGAGGCCAGTTGTAAATATCCATGTAGCTAGATTTATCATACCTTAAAAAGAATATCTTGCCCTAATGTGCTGCAATGAGAGCAGTTGAACTCCACTGCGACTCATACTCTGTGAGGTGAAGTGTCAAGGTGAAGTGGAGGTTTGGCAACAACACCTTTTGAGGAACTTGAACCTTCCGAGTTTGCCATGGTTTTGGTCCTTCTAATTGAGTGAAAATTGCCAGATCTCCCCTTGCCGTGTCTGTGTGTGCTCTCGTCCGTGTCATTGTTGAGCCCCATCCCCTACTATCTCCAGCTGGCTGCCCATGGACCTTCCCAAACCTCCCCCAATACCAAGTGCAGAACATCTGCCAGATGCTCCTGGGCTTCAGCGAAGCAGAGCGCTTGGTAATCTGGAGCTTGGGCCGAGAAAAAGGCCTTGCTGACTCTGGATTGGAGCAACCCCACATTACCCCTCTATGCACCTGTCCTTTCTTTTCCTCCCCTCGACTTTCCCCTAGAACCCCAGCTCCAGAAAGGGTGCCCATCTCTCTTCCCAGTGCCCTTTTGTTGTGGGGATATCTGACACGTTTCCTATCGTGTTGTTACCACTGCAGGGTGACATTGCACAGGTAACAGATGATCTGTTGGGTCTTAATGGAGCTTGTCAAATGTATTCTTACAACTTGTGCCATCTGGTTAATAGCAAGGCTGCAAAGTCTTTGTACATTTAGACCTAAGTGTTGCTGAGACTGTGGCCATTCCTGATGAGGTTACTTCTTTCTGTACATACAACAGCTAACCCTTTTCGCTATTAACTACTGAATGCATTCACTAAGCTCTCTACCTGCATGATACCCTGCCGTGGTGGTGCACAGCAACTTTCTGACTCCTCCACAGCCAAGCATCAAAGGAAACTGTGACCTGTCCTACTGAAAGTGCAGTGTGTTCGTGTTTGTTGTACAATGTCCCGTGTTCAATATGAAATCTATATTAGGAGTGTTGGGTTTTCAAGGGTGGGGGAGGGAGGGTGTTAAATTATCTCTTCAATATACTTAATTTATGAAATGCCCTGATTGGTCAGGGTCACCTGTGTGGGCTGCATTTGTGGGAGACTTTGCACCCACCATCTTGCTGGACTGCATTCCCAGGGTCGGTGGTCATCAGCAGAGTGGAAGATGCTGGAATTGTTCCTGATAGCAGACAGTGCTAGGGAGTTCTTCTTAAGGTAGCCACGTGAGTAACAACCCGGAAGCAGATGAATTACAGTAAGATGACACCTGCAGGTCTTCAGGAGTAGTGCTGGGCCCACGCAGTAAAAATCAAGAAAAGAGAAGGAAGACCGAGGCCCAGGTGTCCTGCATGGGTTGGTTTGCAAAGAGCAGAGAGCAGCAGAGCCTCGTGGTGTGGCGGGGTGCCATCTATGGCCTCACAAAATGTACATTTTTGTATGTGAAAGACCCTGACAAGTCCTGACTTTAAGAAAGAAAAACATGAAGAAACATAAAATTATGTTTCTGAAAAATATGCCCGAGTAGAATTTTGTAAATACTAAATGAGGAAAAATAAAGATCAACAATAGCAAATACTCTGGTGGGTCGTTGTGTGTCCTCTCTGTTGGACTGGGAAGTACTGCATGGGACATCCTTCGCCTCAGGCTTTCATCGCTCATCATGACTCTGCACATCTACCTCCTCATACCCCAGGACATTTGAAGCTGTGGTTTTCAGGTGGAAGGGAGCTAGAAGCAACACAGACGAAATAGTTTACACTTCTGCCCAAGTCATTCTCAACCATTTGAAACAAGACATTTAAGACAGAAAGCCAGCATGGGGCAAAATTACAAGGTAGACATTTAGTTCCATTTTATGGGGTCAGAGAAGTGATAAAAGGTGTCTTTCTAAAGCAATGTTTTTAAAATGTCCTTTGCCACTGTGGACATGCAGGGTAGAGAGCAAGAAAACCTCACATGAGTGGGAAGGTTTAAAACATTTGCAGAGTCCCATCGAAATCTCCTCCTGACAGTTGTGGCCCACACTCATCAGGACATTGCCAAGGCACCTTTTGATGAAAAATTTAGAATGACAACAAGAGCATTAACCCAATGACTCTCCCTCCATGGTCCCTGTCTTAGTTACTTCTTTCTCATTGCTGAGACAAAATACCTGACATGCAAAGTTAAAGGAAGAAAGATTTATTTAGCTCACAGTTTGTAGAGGTTTCAGTCTATAATCAGCTGGCTCCAAGGCAGGGTGGCATGGCAGACAGGCATCACAGGAGAAACAGTTCACGGCAGGCAGAAAGCAGCAAAGCAAGTGAGCAAGGAACCTTAGCAGCTTCTTTCTGCCCCTCATATCTTACCAGGATTAGGGAAGTGCCAAACCAATCAGTGGACTGATTTAGTAATCACACACCCTTAATCCCAGCATCACACAGTATAGATCCAGCCACCTCTGAAAAAACCCCCACCTATGACTGCATGGGACTTTGGGGGGACATCTAGACACAAGCCATAACAGTACCTTTTGAGCCCAAATCAGGCCAGGAAGGCTGTGCTTACTTATACTGCAGGGACTGCTCTGCTCATCTGCCCGTAGCTCTAATCTAGGGCCTACAGAATACAAGGGTTTCTTGGGTATATTTCCCAGGGTTCTAACTTTTAGCAGCCCAGTGTGCTCGCTTCGGCAGCACATATACTTTCAGCAGCCCACTGCAACAGGCCTTGTTTCTCAGGCTTTCCCCAGACTCCCTCATTGGATGCAGGCTCCCGACTCCACTTGCCCACTAGTACCTAATCCAAGGCCTCATTAGGTGCAGAGAACCCCATTGGAGAGTCCGTGATCCTTGTCTCTCATCAAACATTAGGACCGGCAGCCCCTGCTAGGTGAGCCTATAGTCAGCACCATCTGCCTTTCCCAAAGATTCTATTACGGCGTCTGAAGGCAGAAATCCCCCCTTCAACTCCAGGCAGTTTCCCAATGCCATAGAGGGTCACAGGTACCTAGGTGTATTAGATTTCCCATCACTGTGACAAAATACCCAGATCTCACAACATAAAGGAGGAAAGGTTTGATTCAGTTCCAGAGGGTTCAGTTCATGGTTGATTGGCTCCAAGGCAGAAAAAGCATGAGGGAAGGGCATAGCAGTCAGAAAGCAGAGAAAGACGGTGGAAGGGGCAGAGACAAAAACATACCTTTCCAAGTCACACTCCCGCTACCCTACCCCTTCTGACTAGGCCTCACTTATAAAAACACCCTATTCAGCTATGAAATGGTCAGTGGATTAACCTGCTGAGAAGTATAGCACCCCCATGATCCAATCACCTTCCAAAAATCCCACTTCTGAACACATGACACTTTGGGGGACATTTTAGATATAAACTGCAACACTAAAGAAGGAGGAAATACAGCTGGGGGGAGGGCTCGGTTTTCCCAGCATGGTTAGAGCTTACCATAAATTGCTGTGTACTCTTTGGCTGATTAAGTCCTTGCCAACAAGCCAGCTTCGGGAGGTGTCCCAGGACTACACATGGTGCCTGTGCCCTTTCAACGGGCCTGACACTGCCAAGTGCACTGTCTCTTGCTGCCTGTACGACGCTACAAATACCCTAAGGGTTGGAGTGACAAAGGGGATGTGATCGCCTTCACCTTCCCATATTTCCACAGCTTCCCAGGTTTTTAGTAAGGCCTCCCTTGCTAGCCTCGCATTTTGGTCCAGCTTCATCTATGCCCTGGTAAGATCTCCAGGGAGCCCCTGGTACTGGCATGGTTCTGCTTCCCCAGTTTGAGTCTCCCACCAAGCTCTCCTTCTGACCAGAAGCTCAGGGCTGAGAGAGGATGGGAATGAATAAGATATACTGAAGTATATTAAAGCAGATTTGCTTCATTTCTTAATAATTTGGAGCATATTTTTATATCAATATGACACAAAGCAACGAAGGATAAGAGACTCCTTTGACATGGGACTCCAACAAGTTCCTTCCCCGGGGTCTTGAAGTGGCTCAGGCACTGCCCAGGTAGTCAGTGTTAAATTTGAACATGAACTATTCTGACAGCCAGACTAGCATTTGCTCCATCAGAATCCAAATTCTGTGTCCTTAACTCAAGAATACTCTATTTCAATTCCTTCCTCTATGTCTTTCTCTCTTTCCTTTTGTCTCTTTTTAATCTGGGTCTAACCAAGTGTATAGACCACATTTCTGACTTGAAAGAAAACAGAAAGAGCTAGAGAAGAAAAACTAAGGAGAGTGATAACTTCGAAGACAGTTTTCTCAAGGAAGAACAAAGGGATCGGAAGCACATCAGCTTTTTCAAAGCCTCCCTGCAATGTCACATGAGAACATGTGAAACTCTTGCTGGGGCTAGGAGACCCCAGCTCCCGCCCCTAACTGTCTAGAATGCTCTTCGTACCCTTAGGCAAGAGCCTGTTCATTTGGCCGCCTCATGCTTTTCTTGGCCCCTGATCAGCCAGCCATCCCGTTCTGCCCCTAGGTCAGGGGTGCCCATTAAGGAAGATTTTTCCCTTGCTATTCTCTCTCTCAAGACCACCCTTGAGTGTGCCTGAGATGCAGTGCCAGCCATTCTCAGTTTGTACGCACAGAGTGAACCAGCCCCTCTGTAAACTAGTTGTGGCCTTTTCCCTCCTTCCACTAGTTATAAAGCCCCCCCCCATATGGCCACGGGTGCAAGATGGGGAAAGAGAACTGGCGTAACTGTGGTGCATGGCACGGAAGTCTGAGTTATCTGCCCATGCAACTGCTTGTGCCCTCTGATCCTGCTGGGGCTGCAACAGGCTAATAGCGCAATCCCTACTACTCTAGTCCCTGGTTGGGAGCAGCAAAAGGGGAAGCCTGGCCTCTGCTCAAATACAGCTGGGGCTAACGAGTAACTCTGAGATCTGAGAGCTGTACCTGCGTAGCCTCCACAGAAACACGCTTTGTACTGCTAATATTGGTCTACCTCTACAGTGCAACACTTTTACCTAATCAAGGCCCTCTCTTGTTACTTTAGTTGGGCATTAGCCAGAGAGCAGAGAGAGCTCCCTTCCTGACACACTCTCCATAGAAGAATGTATGGACCCTTTGGCATGGGGAGTGAGATGCCCACCTTCCTCTGTGAGAGTCAAAAGGGCTCTCTGCCCTGTGTTACCACCAGAGAATGGTGAACTACATGAAAATGCCCAATTTGGTCCTGGATCGCCAGTCAGGAGAGGCTACATGCTGCTGTGGTGACAATTCCAAAATTCCAGTGACTCAACCCAAAAAATTAAAAAATTTAAAAATTTTAAGAAAAACAGGCCAGAGCTGAGGATTTAGCTCAGCGATTAGAGTGCTTGTCTTGCAAACACAAGGCCCTGAGTTCGATCCTCAGCACCAAAAAAAAAAAAACAAAAAACAAAAACCCAAAAAAAACCCCAAAAAAACCAGGCCTGTTTCCTTCTTATACTATGTCCAATGCAAGTCATCAGACGTACTTCTGCTCCCCGTAACCACTCAGGGACAAGTTGACAGAGGCTTTATCAATGTGTTTCTATAATCACTGTAGCAGGGGAAAAGAAACTAGGGGATCTTGCATTAGTAATTAAATTCCACAGTTGGAAAGGGCACATCTCACAATTCATTAGTCAGAACTAATAACATAGCCCAACTCAACTATAAGGATCTAGGACATTCTACTTGCTGAGCACCCAGGAGGAGTGAATTACATAGCCCTGACTGATGAACCATACTGCTGACAATCGTATGTCATTTCCTTGATTCCCCAAAGAGGTGCTGCTTGCTCTTCTTCCCACTTAAAAGATGTTCACACCCTCCCTATGTGGTCTTCTCATCTTTAACCTCGACTTACAAGTCAGCAACATACATACACACAAGCCGGTAACATACATACACAGAAGCTGGTAACATACATACACACAATCCAGTAACACACATACACACAGGTCGGTAACATACATACACACAAGTCGGTAACATACATACACACAAGCCAGTAACATACATACACATGAGTCAGTAACATACATACAAGCAAATAAAGTTCCATAACGTTGCTGTTCGTCAGTGATAGTGGCTCAAGTTCCGAAGAAAGACTTTCTGGCCCATAGATAGGACTCCAATTTGTCTTTCCAGCCATTCTAGACAATCATGTGTGATACTTTCCACTAGTTGAAGGTCACGTTTTCATGGCACTTGAGTGTGAGTGCTATGTCCGGAAGGAGTTCAGTCATTTCCTCGTCCCTTACATCCAAGAAAAGTAAATCTTTCCATTTGTCATTTCAGATAGGCTGTACCACCAAAATCCCAGAGGCCCTGGGGGCAAGAAGCTGAAACTCAGCCCCTACCCATCTCCAGATTTGGGAGCGGAGCTTTCTTGTCCAAGCTTTCCACCTTCGCTTTGAGGTTGTGAATTAGTCAGGGCTCTTGGTTCTTTCAGAGAGGGGGTGGAATTGGCTTGTGTGATTATGGAGGCTGAGAAGTCACACGATGAACAGTCTGTGAGCGGGAAAACCATGAAATCCATCAGCGTGGCTCAGTCCAAGTCCAGAGATTTCAGAACCAGGGAAGTGGATGGTGTAACTGTCAGTCTGAGGCTGAAGGCCTGAGAATCTAGGTCACTGGCGTAAGTCTTGGAGTCCACAGCCAGGGAACCTAGAGTTCTGAACTCCAAGAGCAGGAGAGGTGTATCCCAGCCCCAGAAGACGGAGCAAGAGAAATTCACCTTTGCTTTGCTTTCTGGTTCTATCTGGACCTCAGCCTATTGGCTGCTGCCTGCCCACGGTGGGTAAAGGTGGGTCCTCTTTATTCAGTCTACTGATTCAAATGCCAGTCTTTTCTGGAAACACAGACACATCTAGAAATAACACTTTACCAGCTATCTGAGTATCCCTTAATCCAATCAAACTGACACCAAAATTAACCATCACAGATTGTATACGCCACTCTGGTTTAAAAACAAAAAAAAAGTTAACTGCCCCTGAAACGCTACAGCCAAAGTTAAAGGAAGGAAGCAAACTTCACAACAGTTGAGTTGGTCCTGGGCAGGGAATATCTGAAGATGACCCAAACTTTCAGTGAAACCTGGGAGAAAAACCACACACCAACCCGTTTGGGAATCCTGGGACTCTTCAATTCTTCTGAGGGCCCTGCCAAGAGTGAGGACAACTGAAAGGAAGTATATGCGGCAGAAACAGGGCAGGCATTGATCGAGCCTAGCAACTACCTATGGAAAGATGAGATGTTCTAGATGGGGCTGTTCCTCCTATGGGGCCCCCTTAGCTCATCACCCTGTGGCTGCACTGGGTGACCCTACTGTGATTCATAAACTGCCAGCCTGAAGCCTGCCCCACCAGAAGCCCCAAATCCCATTGTGATAGTGTGAAGTCTTCGCTAAGATGCTTCCATGACAAATCCTGCCCAGAATGGTGACAGTTCGTGTGTCAGAAGAGGAGACCTCCCTGTTGGCATCCCTGCAGCCTGCTAACCACTGTGAAATTAGTTCAAGGCCATCCACTAATACCTTTCTTCTCCACATTTAGAAGCCCAGGCCTCCATCCAATCCACTCCCCCCATCAAGAGCAGTAATCCAGGTGGACAACCTGGCATTGCCTCTATGTCACTAAAGGCCCCCTGGGCCTGTTGAGGGTATCAGCCCAACGCCCCTTGTCACGAGTGTCTGGAACGGTCAGATCATACTTCGTGGAGCTCTGGGATTCCATCAGTCACCAGGGGGTGCTGTGGGAAGTAGAATGAACAGACCTTCAGTACAGGCAGCTTTCTCCCAAGCCACTTCTTTGTGCCAGGTCGCACTCTTTGAAAATGAAGGCCCATGAAGGTAGCGAGGCGTCTATGTCCAGGCAGAGGGAAGAAGGAGCTACCATTTGCCCTCTTTCTCCTCAGTTCATACCTTCTGCAATCCTCTGGTACTGACCATGTCCCCGGCCTCTTTCAGCCCTTTCCCCTCCAGCATTATCCACGCCCTACTTGAGCCACACGGCTGGCTCTCTACATGAAGGCTCATTTTATTATCACTCTGGGTAATTTCATGTGTGGTTGGATTTTGTATAACAATTTCAAAAGTGGGTCCTTATTCCCTCTACAGCTGACACTTGTATAGCAGGAGCGTTCCAGTTGCATTTTGTTTTCTGTAGGGACAGCCAGTTGTTTCACTGTCCTTTTCCACTCTTCTGCAGTTGCACTTTTTCATAAATCAAGGGTCCATTCATAAGCATGCCTGTATAGTACTCTAATTAGTTCAGTTGGTCTGCTTGTCAACCCCTGCACCCTTATCACAAGAGTGATTACCATAATATTTTAAGAATTCTTAATTAACTTTAAATCTTCTTCTATTAAATCAAGATTGTCACTGGGTATACGTTGGTCCATGCCTGTCATCCCGACACTTGGGAGGCTGAGGCAGGAGGATCACAAATTTGAGGCCAGCCTGGGCTACATAGTGAGACCCTGTCTCAAAAAAAAAAAAAAAAAAAAAGAGCATCTTGGCTATGCTTGGCCTATTGCATGTCAATTTAAATTTTATTCCCTAGAGTAAGGAAACAACACCATATGGTCACTGAAACCCATGGAAAGCATGAAGAGAACCAGAAATGGTAGTTTATGAGGATTAATATTAAAAACTTTGCAAATAAAAAATACGTGCACATGTTAAAATATGCACCCCAATTTCTAAATTTTTCTATTACCTGTCAAACATCTATCATTTATCTATCATCTATGTATCTACCTATATATCTGAATTATTTTGTTACCTTCATTTCCAATTTGACACAAAGGAGTTCATTGTTGCCTTTTCCTTTTTATGTATAATTCTTTCTCTGAGACTGAAAAACCTTGTTCTCTTTGTCTACATTATATTTAATTATTTCTTCATCTCTAATATGTACTTAAAGAATCTCAGAACTGGAGGGGCTGTGGGGAGAAAGGAACCCTCCTCCACTGTTGGTGGGAATGCAGACTGGTCCAGCCATTGTGGAAATCAATATGGAGATTCCTCAAAAAACTAGAACTAGAGGTTCCATTTGACCCAGCTATTCCCCTACTGGGGATCGTTCCAGAAGAGTTAAAATCGTCATACCACAGAGATATATGCACAACCATGTTTATAGCAGCGCAGTTTGTAATAGCCAGATCTTGGAAACAACCCAAATACCCAACGACCAATGAATGGCTAAAGAAGATGTGGTTTTTCTACACAATGGAGTACTACACTGCCATAAAGAAAGATAAACTAGAGTCATTTGTATGTAAATGGATGTTCCTTGAGAATATACTATTAAGTGAAATAAATCAGACACTCATAAGCACACATCGAATTGATTCTCTGATATGAGAAACCATAACTGTAAATAAGGACAAAGTAGTGTAACGGATATCATATAAAAGGAAGATAATATACAAAGAAGAGGAGTACTAGAAAGAAGGAAGGAGGAAAGCAGGAAGGGAAAAAACGGAAAGAAAGGGGAAAGGGAAATCATGGAGAATTGTAAATAAACCTGCTGTAAATAGGGATGGAGGGAACAGAAGAGAGGGGAGGGTAGAGGTGGGAGAACCAAAAGACACCATGTACAGGTACAGAACAAACATGTTAAATGTGATCAATATATGGACAATGTACCAATACATGTTCTTGGTTAAAAAAAAAAAAGAATTTCAGAACTTCTACCTCATAACCCTATGGAAAACAAATTAACTATATTACAGTATGCAAATAATTTGTATTTGCCTTTACAGTATATAGTCAAATTATATATTTTTTCAGAGTTACTTAGGTTATACCTTTCTTCCTATGAGCTTCAGAAGGAGTATAGTATTCACTTTTAATGTAGTTGTTTATTTTTAAATTTGCATTCTCTTCTGTTCCACAAGACTCTGTTTTCGTGTGAATAATGCAGGTTTCAATTACAGAATGTTCACTTTTCTTAGCATACTTTATTTAGGTTCCTGCTGCTGTCACTGTTCTTTTCAGCCATTTTTCTTGCTTATTTTACCTAGTGAATTTGTACATCACTTTTTCGCACTACAAGAAAAAAATGGTTCTTAGTTTTTAGCATAAAATGTATCTTCTTGAGTAAAATAGGTATTTATGAAGTTTTGATCCATTCCAAAATATGTATGCCTTTTGAATTTTTCTGATATCATTCATGTTTTCAGTATCATTTTAAGTTTTTTATTATACAAACTTCACATCTTCTTAATAATTTGTTGCTATTGTAGGTAATGATTAATGTCCATTAAAACACAAGTTGGTTATTGTTTTAAAAATAAGTTTTATTATCATTAAGTCACTTTTCACACACATATGCACATGCACACACAAAAATACACAAAGACTCAAGGGCTTTTGTCGTAGTTACTTTCTCATTGCTGGGACAAAACACCTGACACCCACAAGTTAAATGAGGAAAGGCTTTTTTTGGCTCACAGTTTGCAGAGGTTTCAGTCCATAGCCGACTGGCTCCAAGGCAGAGCAGGGGAGAAACAGTCCATGGTAGAGTAGGCAGAAGGCAACAAAGCAGTGAAGCCATAGCAGCAAGCCTCACTTCCCCTTTTATTCCATCCAGGCTACAAAACCTTTTGGGTGGTGCCACCCACACCCAAGGTGGGCCTTCCCATTATCCACACCCAGAACTATGCCAAACCAATCAGTGGACTGATTTAATACCACGCACCCTTAATCCACATTCACACACCCATGACACAGCTACCTCCAAAATGTCCCACCTATGAGAGCATGAGGCTTTGAACGGACATCTAGATACAAGCATAACAGCTTTTTTATTCGATTGTAGTCAATTCATAGATTAATTTATAAAAATTAACATGTTTACCATATTGAGTCTTCACACTTATGATCATTTATACTTTATGTAAATTGTCTTAGTTATTCTTCTCGTCTCTGGGACCTGACACACAACACCCACAAGTCAAAGGAGTAGAGGTTTATTTTGGCTCACAGTTTGTAGAGGTTTCAGTCTGTAGTTGGTTGTCTCCAAGGTAGGGCGGTGTGGCAAAGGGGCATGGCAGAGGAGAATTGCTTATGGCCTGGTAGATAGGAAGCAGAGAGATCAAGGGAGGAGCTGGAAAGGGAGACAGAACCACAGCGACCCGTCTCTTCCAACCAAGCCTTGCCTCCTGATAGCAAGTCATATATAAATGTCCCTGTAATATACTCATCTTTCAAAAACCCGACCACTGTACATGTGAGGTTTTGGGGGGCCATCCAGATATAAACCATATCGTAGGTGTTTATTGATTTATCTAAATGTCATTTTTATATTATTCCATTAAGTTCTTAAATATTCTCTGGCTATATTTATTCTTAAATATTTGGTATTTGGGTAAGATGGGTTATGAGTCAACTTTTTTAACTTTCATTTTCATTTCACACTGTTTGCTGCCACAGACACAAATGTTCTTCTTGTATACTGATGTTGTAATCAGTAATCTTTTTACACTTTTACTGATTGAGTAGTTTAAGTTTACTTCTTTTGGATTTTTCTCACATACAACCTAATCATCTGTTAATCATGGACACTTCAATTCCATAATCTATCCCATCTCTTTCATTTCTTCTGCTTCCCATTAGTGCACTGGATAGTATTTCTACAAAAATACTGAGTAGAAATAATGATAGCAGGAATCTTTGTCTGATTCCCAATTTCAAAGTAAAAGCTTTCAACTTTTCCCCATATAACTATGATATTTGCTACAAATTCTTCATTGATAGCCTTTATCTAGCTGGCTAAATTTTCTTTTTTCTATTTTTAATCAACTTTACTTTATAGTAGTTTACCAAGATAGTACAGAGAGTTCCCATATGCCCCATATTCAGTTTTCCCCACTATTAGCATCTTAGTATGGTAATTGTGTCCATACTTAGTATGGTAACTGTGTCCATACTGATGTGAACAAAGTTCAGTTTTCCCCACTATTAGCATTAAGTTTTCCCCACTATTCAGTTTTCCCCACTATTAGCATCTTAGTATGGTAACTGTGTCACAACTAATGTACCAATATTAGATAAAATGTAACTAATAAAAGTCTACACTTTATTCAGATTTAAGTGGCTTTACCTAATGTTCTTTTCTGTTCCAGGATCTCATCCAAGATTCTACACATTTAGCCATCATGTCTCCTCAGGACCCTTTTGGATGAGAGTTTTTTAGGCATTCCTCGTTTTTGATGACCTTGAGAATTTCAAGGAGTACTAATCAGGTATATTATAGGATGCCCCTGTTTGGGAATATTTCTGATGATTTTGTCATGAGTAGCCTAGAATTATGAGGCCTAGGGAAAGGAATACCACAGAAACAAATTGCTATTCTCATGGCATTGCACCAAGGATATACACTACGAACAATGACCACTGCTGCTGCTACCACTGACCACCTGGCTGAAGTAGTATTTCTCAGAATTCCCTACTGTACTCTCCCCACCCTCTTCTACACTGTACTTTCTTTGGAAAGGAAATCACGATTCACAGCCATGCATAAATGATTTGTAGTTTTGCACAGGTGTGTCTATTCTCTCCCATGTTGTTAATTATTCGGTCCTTTGTTCACATCATTATGGACTCATAGATATATATTTTATAAGAGCAACGTTTCTTTTTATTATGAGTATACGTTGACTTTTATTAAATACATTTAAGGATCAATTTAAATATGAGTTGCCTCATTAAGTCTGATACTGCAGTTAGCCAGTCCTGGACCTCTTTGCCTCTGGGTCCATCCTTCATCATTCCCCTGTTCTGCTCTCCACTCCTCAGGGGTTAACCCCTGCAGGCTACAATTCCTAGCCTCACAAACATTTGGCTACCACTTTGGTTTAGACAGCTAGAAGGACCAGGAAGAGAGGAATCCCAGAGGATCCTACAGTAGTTTTCTTCTTCTTCCTCTGCATCAGATGGTTTCTCCTTCAATGCTTACGTATTCCCTATGACTCCAATTGGCCCACCATGATTACAAATTCTGCTGAAATCAACTCCTATGTGCCAGTAACACTACCACCTCTCTTGATCCTTCCTGCCTACAAGTAGGATTGACTTCCTCATGTTGCAAAATATTGAGTTCACCATCTCTGCCTTGTTTGCCTTCTCCATCACTTGCGTAATGAATCCTCTGCATGAAATTCCTTCTATAAGAAATATTTGAATTGGTTTGTAGTTTCCTATTACTAACGGCAAATGACATTGTTCTTCTACTGATAAACTTAATCGCATTTCTGTGATAAATCCAATTCTGTCAACAGCATTTAAATATGCTTAAGTCTCTTCTATGGTAATAAAAACAAAAATAAATGGCCCTATGCCCCAAAATCTCCTCCCTGTGAAATTTTTCTCATCCTCTTCACAGTCTTCTCCAAAATAATTTTATACCCCTTCATTTGGAGATTTACAGAGATAAAAATTAATAGTGTATACAATAGAGTAATAACATCAGTGTGTAAAATACTCAAGCAATACACATAAAGCTACAAAAATCAAACTGTGTGACATAGAGCAAGTGATAGAGGGAATTGTATAGTTTTAAAGACATTAGAAAATAAAAATATTCAAGCAAATCAAGAATCTAGGGAATGAAGGGTATGTTAAACCTAAGGTAGTAGAAGGTAGGAAAGCCAGTTATCTCAAAGAATTTATGAAATACACTTTTTTACAAATGTGATCAATTACTAAGGCAAAAAGCATAAGTTTGAGTTAAATAAAATTATACAAAATATAGATACTGCTGTCAGCCCCAGAAAACCCTAGGCAGATTTGTCATGCTCATCACTCCTCCAGTTTTCAGTTATACTGTAATTGACTTCTATAAATCTGATTCTGCCTTATGAGCTTCAGAGCAGTTTGGGCCCTGGTCTGGGGGCAAGGCTTGAATAAAAGGGTACATCCTCAAGTTGACTTAAGAAAGAGTTCAGGCCAATCCAAGATCAAAGATAAATACCCTCAGGGTATACTGAAGGAATCCCCACCTCGAGGCAAGGATGCAGATATGATGTACCCTCACTTTTGCCTCTGGGCTGTCAGGGAGGCCAAGATCTTAATCTGAGGGCCAACTTAATGTCATCAAAGAGAACCAGCCACAGAAGGAATGGCCTCAGGCTCAACGACAATTCAAGGTAAGGATTCCCTACTCCAGAAAACAAAGTACAAGGCAGAATCCAACTTCCCCTCTCTCTGGTCTAGGAGATCCCAGGCAGAAGGAAGGATCCAGATTATGATGACTTCTCATATCTGACTTGAGGGTTTCAGGGAGGTGAGGGCCTTGTTTTTAGGAGTGAGATCATATAAAAAGTAGAAATACCTCAACAGCAAGAGGTTGGATTCCCAGGATCTACCAGGAGTCAAGGCAAAAGCTTTCGGTAAAAAAATGAAGGTATCTCACTGCAGAACACAAAGAGAACCCCACAGATGTGTCTACTGTGGCCCTACTGTCATGTCAGGAGTCTCTGGACAGGGCTGTCATCCAGGGCCTTGTATCTGGTTTAGAATTCTGACAGGTGGAAGACCTTAACCCAAGGGGATTGGACTCAGAGTAGCAGTCCTAGCCGAGGGCCTGGATTGGGATCCTGGGCCCTGCCAGAGGTCTAGGTGAGAGCAGATAGGAACCGCTTCACCTGAACACACAGAACCTCAGCTTCTACCAGTCTCTTCTGGTACCAGTCTCCTACCAGTCTCTCCTACCACTTATGGACTCGAGGTGCATCCATTTTCCTGCAATTTAACTCAATTTTATTCTTCTGTATGGCTGAGTAATAGTACTTCATTGTGTATATATACCACATTTTCTTTATCCTTTTATGTATTGATGGGTATAAAGGCCACATCTAAGATTTGCCTATTATGAGTTGTGCTGCTATAAAAATGGGTATGCACATGTCACTATGATGATGTCTTTAACTCTTTTGGGAAGAAGATACCTACAAGTGGTATAGCTGAGTCAACTGGGATTTCTAGTTTCGGTTTTTTGAGGACTCTCCGTACAACTCTCCATAGAGGTTGTACTAGTTTACATTCCCGCAAACAATATAGAAGAGTTCCTTTTTCCCCACATCCTCACTAGCATTTGTCCTTTTCTGAGTTCTTTATGACAACCATTCTTTCTGGAGTGAGGTGGAATCTTACTGATATTTTGATCTGTGTTTTTCTAATGGCAAAGAAATCAGGAAAGAAACTTAAAAGTTCCTAGAATCAAATGACAATGGAAGCACGACAAAACAAAACCTGTGGGACACGATGAAAGCAGTCTGGAAAATAGTGATAGCATTTTTTTTTTGATGCTACTGTGAAAGGTGTGGTTTCTCTAATTTCTTTCTCAGTGAGTTTGCTATTTGCGTACAGGAATGCTATCGATCTGAGTGTCAACTTTGTATCCAGCCATGTGACTGAACTTGGTTATCAAATCTAGAAGTCTTTTGGTGGAGTTTTTGGGGTCTTCTATGCAGAGTATCATGTCATCTGCAAATAATGATAATTTAACTTCTTCCTTTCCTATCTTTATTCCTTTTGTTTCTCTTGTCTGTCTAATTGCTCTGGCTGATGTTTCCACAACTATATCGAATAGGAGTGGAAATTGTGGACATCCTTGCCTTGTTCCTGGTTTTAGAGTGAATGCTTTCAGGTTTTGACCATTTAGTATGATGTTGGCTGTTGGTTTATCTTAGATGGCTTTTATCAGATTGAGATAGAGACCTTCTATTCCAATTTTCAGTAGGGTTTTACCATGAATGAGTGTTGGACTTTGTCAAATGCTTTTTCTGCATCTATTGAGAAATACTTAGGAATCAATCTAATGAAGGAAGTAAAACACTTTTACATTGAAAACCACAGTACTCTGAAAAAAGAGATCGAAAAGGATATCAGAAAATGGAAAGATATCCCTTGTCCTTGGGTAAGAAGAACCAACATAGTGAAAAAGGCCATACTTCCAAAACTGTTATATAGATTTAATGCAATCCCAATCAAAATACCAATAGCATACCTCACCGAATGAGAGAAAACAATCCTAAAATTTGTTTGGAACTGGAAGTGACCTAGAATAGCAAAAACAATTCAGTGCAACAAAGGCAAGACAGGGGGCATCACAATCTTTGACTTAAAATTATACTGCAAAGCTACTGTGATAAGAACAGCATAGTACTGGCAAAAAAACAGACTCGAGGATCGGTGAAACAGATTAGAAGATGCAGAAACAACTCCAAACACACTCAACCCACCTTATCTTTGACAAAAGGGCCAAACACCTTCACTAGAAGAAAGGTAGCCTCTTTAATAAATGGTGCTAGGGAAACTTGCTTTCCATATGCCGAAGATTAAACCTAGACTTATATCTCTCACCAGGCACTAAACTGGAATTGAAAGGAGTCAATGATCTAAATATTAAAACAGAAACACTAAATCTGCTGGATGATAGAACTCTTGAAGACATAGGTATAGGCAAAGATTTTATGAACAAAACCTCAATTGCACAGGAAGTATTACAAATTTTTTATAAAGTTTTTGCACAGCAAAAGAAACCACCAACAGAGTGAAGAGATAATACACAGAATGGGAAAAATTTTTGCCAGCTATTCCTCTGACAAAGGACTAACATCTTGAATACATAAAGAACTCAGAAAATTCAGATCCCCCAAATTTAAAGACCCAATCGAAAAAATGGGCATCTGAAATGAACAGACACTTCTCAGATGAAGAAGTACAAATGGCAAATAAACATATGATAAAATGTTCAGTATCACTGGTTATCTGAGAGATGCAAATTAAAACAACTCTGAGATTCCATCTCACTCCACAATGAACAGCTATTATCAATAAATCAAACAATAACAAATGTTGACAGGGCTGTGGGGGAAAAGGAACCCTGCTCCACTATTGGTGGGAGTGTAGACTGGTGCAATCACTGTGGAAATCAATGTAGAAATTCCTCAAAAAACTAAAACTAGAGGCTCCATTTGACCCAGTTATTATTCCCCTTCTTGGTATCTTCCTGAAAGAGATAAAAGCATCATACTACAGCAATATATGCACACCCATGTTTATAGCAGCACAGTTTGAATAGCTAAATCTTGGAAACAGCCTAATGCCCATCAAGAGAAGAATGGAAAAAGAGGTGGTTGTTTTATACAGTGGAGTACTACTCCACCATAAAGAAGGATAAATGAAACATTTCTAGGTAAATGGATGCACCTTGATACCACACTCTTAAGTGAAATAAATTGGGCACACATGTTTATATATTGTATTGATTCTCTGGTGTGAGGATTCAAAAGGGTAAATAAGGACCAAAATGTGTTAGAGATATGAGAATTAGGAAGAAAAGGTTCAAATGGGAAATGGAACAAGGGAGGGAGAGGGGGGAAAGGAAAGAAGGGAAAATTAAAAAAGAGAATAGAAGGAAAAAAGTAGCAACAAAGCCTGTGTAAACAAGGGGGAAAAAGGGGTTGAAGGGAGAGGACAGGGTGGGGGAAAAAAGAAGAATAAAGATATATTAAGTACAGGCACAAATTCCCTATGGCAAATGTGACCATTATGTATATCTAAAGCATATGAATAAAACTAATTTTAAAAACAACAGCAAACAAAACAAGCACTGTCATTGTTTTAGTTACTTTTCTTGTTGCCTGATGTCCAAAGTTAAAAGAGGAAAGGTATATTTAGCTCACAGTTTGTAGAGGTTTCAGTCCATAATCAACTGACTCCAAGGCAGGATGGCATGGCAGACTGGTATCACAGAAAAGAAACAGTTCATGGCTCGCAGAAGGTAGCAAAGCAAGCAAGCAAGGGAATTTAGCAGCTTCTTTCTGCCCCTTTTATATTCTATCCAGGCTACCGGGATTAGGGCGGTGCCAAACCAACCAGTGGACTGATTTAGTAATCACCCACCCTTAATCCTAGCACCCCTAATCCTAGCATTGCAGCATGAATCAATCACACATTCTAGATCCAGCCACCTCTGAAAAACCCCTACCTATGACCACATGGGGCTTTTGGGGGACATTTAGGCACAGATCATGACAATACTGTTACTGGAATCTGATGTATCTATTAAATATGATGTCAGATAACTTTATTTGTTTGTCCATGAAAATATTGCATGATTAGAAGCGGATTTCAGGAAGACAGTGTCCATCATGACCTCATCAATATACTGTGTACATATGTACATGTATCTTTATGTATGTACAAGTAAAGAGATATTCATAAGGAAATTTTAGAAAGATAGAGTGATCCCAAATAAATACCCCAATGATACATCTCAAGGTCCTAAAAAAAAAGAAAAGAAAAGAAAAGAACAATTCAAACCCAAAACTAGTAGAATGAAAGAAATAATAAAGATCAGAATGGAAATGAATTAAATTGAGATTTTAAAAAACTATACAAAGGATGAATGGATCAGAGTTGGTTTTTTGAAAGGATAAAAATACTGATAAACCCTTAGCCAAACTTACCAAAAGAAGGAAGGAAAAACAGTCCACATAAATGAAATTAGAAACAAAAAAGGTGAAATCACAGCATCAAAATCCAGAGGATTATCAAAAACTTATTTGAATACTTATATTCCAATAAATTGGATAACCTAGAAGAAATGGAGAAATTCCTAGAGACATTTGAATTACTAAAATTGAACCAAAAAGATATAAAAACTCTGATAGACCAGTAAGAGGCCATGTAAGAGAAGCAGTTATAAAATCCCTACAACTAAGAAAAGCCCATGACCTGATGGAGTCACTGCTGAATTCTTCCAGAACTTCAAAGAAGATCTAACACCAATATGCTTCAAACTCTTCCATGAAATTAAAAAGGAGGTAGCACAGCCAAAATTACTCCTGGAAGCTAGCATTACCCTGATACCAAAACCAGACAAGTACTAAACAAAACACACACACACACACACACACACAAAACAGGCCAATCTCCTTAATGAATAAAATGCAAAATCCTCAACAAGATACTGGTAAATAGAATGCAATAAATCGTTAAACAGATCTTACCTCATGACCAAGATAGCCTCATTCCAGGGATGCAAACATGGTTCCAAATATGTAAATCAGTAAGCATAATACACCACATGTAATACAGACAATACAGAGGCAAAATCACATCATCTCAGTAGACATAAAAAAAAGCCTTTGACAAAATCCAACATCCATTTTTGATAAAAAAAAAAAACCCTGACAAAAATAGGTATAAAAGAAAAAAAAAGAAAATAGATATAAAAGGGCCTTATCTCAAACTGATAATAGACATGTATGAAAAAACCAATACCAACATCATACTAAATGGGAATTACACATTTTAATGGTATATTTTATGGTGTGTAAAATTACCCAAATAAAAAATTTTAAAAAGCAGCCTAAGACTGTTTTTAACTCTCAAGCTTGTCCACAATGAGACTCCAGCAATTCATCAATTACAGTTTAATATTTCAACCTCATTACTGGCTACATAATAGGTTTCTGATCATGGACTTGTACTCTGGTAGGCTCCCTGGTCACCCGTCTGTCTCTCCAGTTTTGGGGGCAGTGGTGCTGTATATGGCCAAGATAAAGAGGTGATCCAAATATGAATTCATTGAGAGTAAGGCAAGGATATTGTCTGTCACCATTCCTATAAAGCATCACGCTGAGGAGTCTTAGCTAGTACAATAGACAAGAAAGGAACAAAGAAAACTATAAACTATAGAAATATACTGACAAGGTGCATCCATTTACCTACAAATGTCTCTAGTTTATCTTTTTTATGGCATAGTAGTACTCCATTGTGTAGAGAAACCACATCTTCTTTAGCCATTCATTAGTTGTTGGGCATTTAGGTTGTTTCCAAGACTTAGCTATTACAAATTATGTTGCTATGAACATGGTCGTGCATTTATCACTGTGGTATGATGATTTTAATTCTTCTGGGAAGATACCAAGCAACTTGAGAATATACTCTTAAGTGAAATAAATCAGACTCTCATGAGTACATATCGAATTGTTTCTTTGATATGAGAAAACATAAGTGTAAATAAGGACAAAGAGGTATAACAGATATTATGTAAAAAAAAAGATAGCATTCAAAAGAGAACTAGATAGGGAGAAGGGGGAAAAGAAGGAAGGGAAAAAGAAAAGAAAGGAGAAATGTAAATAAACCTGCTGCAAATAGAGAAGGGTGGGAGAATGGAAGGGGGTGGGGAAGAGAGGGGAAAACCAAGATATATCATGTACAGGTACAAAATAACCATGATGAATGTGATCATTATGTATACAATGTACCAATACATGTTCTTGGCAAAAAAAAAAAAAAAAGAAAAGAAAAAAAATGTACTGACAGGTTCAGGTAAAAGGAGTTTGAAACAGAGCAGCATGCCATATTCATTTGTGGGGACCAGGATAATGTAAAATTCCTAATGTTCCTTACATTCAGCGCCCTACTTTGTAGAAGTCAAAATGACAAATAAGTCTTGTCTACTGTCTTGTGCTTCCCAAATAAATCCTGGAAAATAACAGAAGAGAGAGACAAATCTAACAGACACACAGGCAGCTCAATGTAAACATCAAAACATGAGGAAAGCCTGAGGGAGATTGGAGACTGTTGAACTGGTGCCCGTGTTTAGGTAGGGACAGGAAGTGGGTGGGGACAGAGGGCTGCATAGGTAGCACATGACTGCATGAGTCCTCTGCACCACTGCTCAGTCCGAGGCAGCGCCTCACACCAGAGATGCCAATGTCCCCAGGGTAACACCAGGACAGCAGAAAAATCGAGACATTGTTGCTTCAGAGATTGTGCTAGTAACAGCCTGAACCCACCTTAGTGGGTGAGGATTGCCTTTCAAAGCAATTAGTATTATAACAGACTCAAGGGGACATGATTACAAGCCTGGGTCTAAAGAGAACAGACTTAGGTCCATATAGACCAGGGATAGGGGGTTCTGCCAAGAACCAAGGTGAGGGCCCCTAGGGAGGAGGAGGGGAGACCCGGGGAATTCCTTTCCATGCCTGCTGTGAGCCCTAGGAGACCCTGGGGTCACAGAGGATGGTGATCAGGGCTCTGCCAGGACCAAGGAAGGCAATGACCCCTAGGGAGGACGTGGG
>PVJO010013621.1:0-51140 GCA_004026905.1 Hystrix cristata
AAAAAGCTAAAAGAGGGACAATGGGGGAAGAAAGAGGAGGAAAAAACAAACATACAGACAACCAAAAAAAAAAAAAAGAAAGAGAGAGAGTGTGGGTGGGAAAGCAGCAGAAGATAGTGTCACCAGAGAGGAGGCCTAGATTTTATGCATGTTGATGGGCCCAGGCCGCAGTCTTTTGTTCTAGCGCGGGCCCGCTCTCTCACCTGGGCGGGGAAATCCCGCGGTCAGGAGGCCCCTGCCGCGCCGCTTTTGGGTGGCTGGGACGGGACCGAGAAGCCGCCTGACTTTCTTCTGTATTCTTAAAACCCTTGCTTAGGGTAAAGATGGGAGAAATAAATAGCACACAGCCCAGTAAAATCTGGTGAGGGGAAATACAAGGAAAACATCCCAAATCTTGCTCAGTGGGCATCATGAGTTGAACATTATTCCTTAAAAACAAAGATATGCTTGGAATTCTAACCCACGGTGCCTCAGACTGTGACCTTATTTGGACATAGGGTCTTTACCAAGAAAATCAAATTAAAAGGTAGGCCTTAAAATCTTAGAGGACTGAAGTGTGTATGAAAAGGAGAAATTTGGGTACAGAGGCAGGCACACATTGAAGGAGGACAGTGGGAAAAGATAACCAGGAGTTGGTCATCGTCAAGCCAAAAAGAGAGGCCTGGAACTGGTCCTTTCCTCACAGCTCCCAGAAGGAAGCAACCCTACTGACACTTAATTTTGGACTTTTGGCCTCCAGAACTGTGAGGGAATAAATCAGTATTGTTTGAGGAACCCAGTGTGTGGTGCTTTGTTACAGCAGCCTTGGGCAGCAGACTCAGCGGGGAGTGTAAGGGAAGTCACCCTCCAGGAGTGCAGCCAGCCAGAGCTGGAACGTGCTCTGCTTAGGCAGCACTTCAGCAGGGCCTGGGGGTCTCCAGGGAGCCACCAGAGAGGCTGCATGCTCTGGGGCTCCCTCGTGGGATCTCTGAAGGAAGGGGCTCCATGGCTAAGCGGCCAGCATCTGCTTCTGTACCCAGCCCAGGGGGGCTGGTCTCTCTGTTGCCATACCACCTGGGGATGTCAGAGAACTCAGGTGCTTTCTCTGTGAAGGGCCATCATGTTTTAGTTTTAGGCTTTTTATCCAGCACTTTTTACAAGCCGGCTTGCCTTCCTGGATTGTACTTCCACTCTGATGTGAATAAGCCATGACATTCTCCTTTCTGTGGATTTCAAGGTTAGAGAATATTTCTCTCACTAAGAACATCTCTTTGTGTCTTGAGACTTTGCCATGGGTGTGTTAGGGTAAATTTACTAACTAATGGGTTTTAGTTCCTTGTTGAGTGCAGGAAGGTGATATCCTGTCAGACTCTGAGCCAGTAAATGCACACCATTCATTACCCAGTAACACACACAGACACACACAGACACACACAGACACACACACACACACACACACACACACACACACACACGGCCCTCCTGTTGACGTAGATTCTCTGCCTGTTCCACCCTCCCCATCACCTGCAACTCTATCTCAGGAATTCCAGTGGGAGCTCTGGTGTCAGAAGACTTTGGGCTATTTCTTCATTAGTGGTTTCATCAGTGATGAATTACTCAGGGCTACTAGCTGCCGACACTTGAAATAGACTCTTTGTTCTTGTATCTATAAAGTACAGAGACAAACAAAGGTGTTGGGGCATCTTATAAGGGCCACGGTGGAGACTTGCCAGGGGAACTCCAAGTAACCAGGTGTACACTAAAGAGGAGATGGAGTGG
Source organism: Hystrix cristata (assembly GCA_004026905.1). Classification (NCBI taxonomy): domain Eukaryota; kingdom Metazoa; phylum Chordata; class Mammalia; order Rodentia; family Hystricidae; genus Hystrix; species Hystrix cristata. Next base: position 1,759 of record PVJO010013621.1, read on the forward strand.
TGTTTACAACTTGGTGAAGCCCACACACACTGGCTGTGAGCACAGGTCCTATTTGGAAAACTCTCAAAGAAGGCTGCCTAGCAGGCAGCATCCAGGAGCTGCAGGTCCACATCAAGTGTCGCCCCGGCAGTCAGGACATCCAAGGCTGTGGCAGTGACTTACTCTCTGCTCCTCCCTGTCTCCATCAGTGCAGACAGAATCTATGACCCCTGTGGCCTTGACAGCAAAAGTACTGACTGTACTATTACCAACATAAATTTTGACATTGATACTGAATATAAGAGAGATTGTTTTTTCCCGATTCCTCTTTTTACTCAGTTCAGTTATTGTTGGAGGGAAGTATAAAATGACAGGAATACTCCTAAGAAAACAGCTTGGTATATAGTCAAAGATAAAGAACATGACTTCATAGAGTTAGGGTATCACTCTTCGCTCTGTTATTTGATTAGATTCTGTGTACTTGGGCAATTTCCTTAATTAGTGTTTTGAGGAAGGGATCAAATGAGAGAGTCTATAGTGACAGAGCTAGAAGTTGTACAGTATATCTCTTGTTCCTCTCTCTCCCCACAATCACCCTGCCTCTGAGCACTGCATCATCATAGATCTACACATTGAAATAAAATTGAGAATTTTATGTAAAGTGTATGTATTTATTATCAAAATGTCTTCGAGAGATAATTGAGGAGTTTTCTAAATGTTTCCCTGGCTGACAGATGTCATGTTCAACTTACTATCTTAGATACTGTATATGTGTGTATGTATATATATATATTATTCATTTATTTTTATCATTTTAATTTTTCATACTAACTAGATTAAATATCTGTGAAGATGGGGTCGTTTTGTTGCTGTTATTATTTGATTTTTCTGGACCCTCTTTTGCAAAGTCTAAGCCTCAGAGCTCATTCCCTCCTCCTTACTGCATCAGAAAAGTCCATATTTTCCTCTATTCTCATCTCTTTCTCTAAATTATTTAATTAAATAAATAAAAACACAATAAACATACACCATGCCCCAAGTATCTTATGTAACAGTATGGGAAAGCAGTATAGGAAATTATTTGTATAATTTGAGTAGTAATCATATGATTAGAGTATTAATTATATAAACAACATAATTGCCTTATTCATGTAATTCGTTCTTTGGATGTTTGACATGCTACTGCATAGTACCAATTGGCTCTATGGAACTTCTTGTACTAACACATCTTTACTTTTAATTACTATTGTCAGTGGCCCTAAGCCAGCTGTTGGAAACTCGGAATCATAAGGCAGGCAGATATTTTCTGCTCAGTGGAAGTGAATAGGTGTTACATGTGTAAGTGGAACTGAGTAAGTTGCATATTCCGTGTGGTGCAGGAGAACTAAGGAAGGATTCATGATGCCCATTTAGCAGGGCTTATAAGAATGTGGCAGGATGCCCTGGAACTCTGGACTTGGGGCCGAAGCCTCTGGGTTTGAGTCTTGATGCTGCCACATGTAGTTGGTGGGCACCTATGTCTTTTAGATATAAAGGGATTAACACCACGTCCCAGGATTTTTGTGAGGATCGACCCGTGGAGAAAATGAGAAAATACCTGGCATTCGAACCAGCTCCATGGTAGCTGATTAATAAACACTCAGATCTGGGTCTTGTATCCTTAGTTACATTACTTTCAAAGCTATTAAGGCCCAGGACAATGGCATGGGTTTCAGATGTGGAGAAAGCTTCACTCTCCTCTTTGTAGCCTGCACATGAATGAATGGAAGCTCTCAGTTTATCAGCGCCAACACTCAGAATTGGATTCCAAACGTCTCACATCTCCATGGGTCACGTGGATAAAGAGAAGGAACCAGCTTGCTTCTCTTGGCAAACAGCAGCATGAACAGTGAGTTCTATGTCTGCAGAGAAACACACAGAGAAGTACACAGAAGAAAACGCTGCCTCAAGTTGAAGGAAAAATAAAATGTTCCTTGAGTTGCCACAGTGATGCTATTGAGAAGGGAAAGGAAGAGAATGGATAATGAAGAATATGAGAGGGGATTTGGGGGTGGATATGATAAACCAGCAGACCAAAGAAGGAATCAGTGGGACTCTCTGGTATTTCTTTTCAGTTATGTGTTCTTGGAAAATAAAGTATAAATTAAATCAATAACATGAAGGAAGCTCTCTGGTTTTAAAACAAGAGCTTCAGGGCTCTTTAAAACAAGAGCTATGTATTTAGCATATATGTTCCTTTTAGTGGAATTCTTTCTTTGGCACATAGAATGTTGATATTAAATGCGTTTGTAAAGTATAGACTCCTCTGTCTACATAAATAAGTATTATTATTATTACTATTATTATTATATCAGTGAACCAAAAAATGTCTGCACCAGAATTATTCAAACGAGACACATTATTTATAAGTTTAATGAGAGAAGATTTTTCTGAATTATGCTATGTGGCAAAACCAGCAGTTATTTTACAAATGCACTAAATTTTCAAATATACATTATTATAATGTGAAGTTTTTAAAAAGCTAATTCAATCAGCAGTTATAATAGTTTAGAAACAAAAGTTAGATTCTTTCCAGGAAGGTTGCAGCCTCCTGGTATGATGAGGAGAGAAGACAGGATGAGGTGATCAGCCTGTCTCGTCTTTGTAGACAATCCCCAACATACTACAGTTAGACTTGGGATTTTTCAACTTGACAATAGTGTAAAAGTGATATACATGCAGTAGAAACCTTTTACAAAAACGTTTGACTTTTGCTTTTTCCTCTGGCTGTAAATGTGAGTACAAAACTCTTTAGTGATGCTCGGCTGCGGCAGTGAGGTGGAGCTCACAGCCAGCTGTGCAATCAAGAGAGTAAGTGACCGGTGCCCCAGTGACAGCATCGCTAAACCATGATCTTTGGAAGGTCAGGTTCATTCAACACATTCGTGAGTTAATGGTATTTTCTTACTGTGGCTTTATTGGGATGTAAACCCATCATAAGCCAAGGAACATCTAAACATACAGGTTTGCAAAAAACCTGTCTCTCATTCTGCATCTTCCCAGAACAAGCTGAGGAGCAGGTATAATCTAGGTCATGAAGGTTTGATTAGACAGCAAGCTCTTGCTCCCTGTTGGGCTGATTGGGCATTAAACGTTACCAAGAAAAGTGGCAAAGTACACTCCTGGAGAGCAACAAAGCAGCCACCCGAAAGGAGTCTTTTATTTGGGGTTACCGTATAGGCCAAGGCTTGATCTACGGGATTTAACACTAAAAGTTTCCAATTATGTTTACATGTGGCAGAACTGCCTGTAAAGCATGAAGAAATCACTCACGTAGGAAGGCTTGGTTTATAACTGGGTCTAAGGAGCTGAAGACAAAGTTGAAGATGAAGATGTTTTCCCTGTCTGTCCCCTGGAGCAGATGAGGCATCTCCAGCTGTGAGGTCACACTCCTGGGATGGCAGTACTCACTACACACCATGGGCATCACTTGTGGCTCTTCCTTAGATCCACGTGCACCTTACACTTCTTGAGTAGTAAACACTAAGCAAGATAACAGGAGGTACTTGAATAAGTAAGTGACTGAAAAACATGATGGATGTTTAAATTTGTAAAACTGTTATTATAATAAAGGACATTTTGCCATTAATCCCCCACTAAATACTCCCTTTCACTTTGAGCACACTTATCCCATCTTTCTGGCCACTTTCTGAAGCAGGTCTGGAGGTGCTCTTTTGTGAGTGTCTTTAGTTGTGCAGCTGAGGCTGCCTTGATGTCTTGAATTGATTTAAAATGTTTCCCTTTTATGGTCGTTTTTACGTTGGAGAAGAACCAGAAGTTGCACGGTGCCAGATCTGGTGAATAAGGTGTATAAGGATACACTATAATGTTTTTACGAGCCTGCCTCTCTGTTAGATGGCACCTGGCAACAGCATTCACTATATTTTTAGTCATACCCCAAAACTTCATAAGCTTCAAAGACACTCACTATATATGTGAACACCCCTTGTAGCTATTGATATCCCAGATGCTGAGTCTCAGACCCAGGAGAACTTCCCTCCCTTTCAGAACCTCCAAAGTATATTCCTGTGCCTCACATCTAAAGGATCAATTCTTTATTAATAGGCCAAGGCTTAGTACACCTACTGCAGATAAAACATGATAAACTTTCCCTATTTCTAAAACCAGTTAGTTTCTGGTTTAATTCTAAGAAGAAATATCAGTAAAGAGAGAGAACAAAGGATTGGAATATTCCTCCAAAGCCTTAAATATCACTTATAATGACCATAGATGGAGATTTACATAGAATATGTACAATGACCTTCTTATTATAAAGAATGTCTTTCCTCTGCTGAATTTAAATTCACATTCAAATATTAACTGACCATCCAAATACTATGAGTCATGCCTCAAAGGCAGCGATTTCACTTAGTTTTTACATCTGATTAGACTATTATGATGGCACATTCAAAGAAAAGTACTAAAGGAGCAGTACGTGTAAACTGTCACCCTGTTACAATGATATCTCTTTCATTTAGTTTTCATACTCGTTTCTATTATTTTCCAGTTTTATAAAAAGGCATTGATAGAGATTTTTTAATTTTATTTTTATTAGTATATATCTATAGTACATGATGTTTATATTCATTTTGGTGAGTTCATATGTTAGATGTACATGACATTTCTCAATTCTTTTTGCATCCTCTTTCCCTCCTCTATCTCCCCACCCCATCCAGCTCTTGGTCTTCTTCCCTTCTGCAAAAGATCTAGCACCCTGTTTATTACTATCTATCTTTTATGTCACTCTTTAATTTATTTATACTTTGGGTTTCTTATATAACAGAAACCATTTGATAGTTCAGCTTTTGTGCCTGATTTATTCTACAGGGCTTTCTGCACTGGCGACCCAGACAGGCCTTTGGGGGAAAGTTTAGCAGGATGCAGGACACAGTAATAGGACTTTTTGGAGCACAGATAAATGGAACTGAATTCCCTCAAAACATTATTCTGCTTTAATGATTTTCAAAAACAGATGTCTAGAGTATTACTTCTATCAGTAATAGCACCTATTCATTAATGTTTTGTGTTTATGTGTTTTAGATTCTTGTTTTGTTTTGTTTCATTTTGTTGTGCTTTGTTTTTACTGTTTGTGTTTATGCAGCAGGCTACCAAATATTTTATATATACTCACATGTTCCCAATTCATTCTTATTTTATATTTACAGCACATATAGATAAAGCAAAACATCTTAAAACAACCTAGATTTCTGGATCTTTTAATACTCAATTATTCATTTTCTGTGAAAAATTCTGATGTCACTCCAATCAGTTAAGAACTGCAGATAAATTATACCTTCCTCTGTAGCAATTTTTTAAGTTGAGTTTTTCTTTGAAGATTCTATCAATCAGCAACAGATTATGGAAAACTCTTAGATACGGGTTGATTTTACCAAAGAGAGTGTTAATAAAAAAGAAAAAGAGTGGCCACAACCAGGACTCTGGAATGTGAGGAACCCTTCAGAGCAAGTCCTTCTCAAGAAATGCGTATACTAACCAGTGCCCTGCAGCTGTTTTGATTACATATCCCTTTTAATAAAAATATTTTAATATGTTTCTTCTTGTACTTAATCGGTTGTACTGAGAACAGTTATTTTATGTAATATACACAAAAAGAAATAGAAGGTAAATTAATGTAAATTGCATTCTAACAATTTCATCCTGCACCTCAGTGGGTTATTTTTGCCTGTGCGGTGTAAGCACATCACTTGGACAGACCACTGAACACAGGAGATCAGAGCTGCGGGGACATTTTTAGGTAAGGCAGCTCTTCTATCTCAGCGGCTGTAGTTTTCAGCTTCACATTGCTGCCCCATCCCACCAGACACAAAGCCACAGCAGGCAGTTCTTGTCACAGTGGCCGAAAGGGATCACCCCAAGTGGTCAGATGAGATTGGAGACAGTGAGGCGTCAGGTCAGTAAAAAGGACTGGAAGGGGCTGAGTGCCAAGCTCCCAACCAGCGCCCGCCAGGATCGGAACGTGCCGGTCCTTTTGTAGGATCCTGAATGGCTTGTGCGAGCATCCGTCCTCCATCCTGCCAACAGCAGCATAAAGGGCCTCTTTTAAGGCAGCCTTTCAGCGCTTCACTTGCCATCCTGTCTTGTAGGCTGGCATTTCTCCTGTATCTTCTGTCTGCCCTGCAGTCCTCCGACTGCCCATGCACAGGTCTGGGTCTGCGCTACCTGGTTCTTCCCTACTCTGTGTTCCTTATCTAGAACTCCTCTTATTTCTCTTGGAGAGAGAGAATGTAGTTTATATGTGCCCACACACGTTCACGCTCTTCAGGGAAAACTGCTTTAAACTCCGGGTTGACACTCTACAAAAAAAAAAAAAATGGTGACTTTTTATTTCAAACAGATGGATAATTGGTGATGGAATTATTGATTTCCCTTTGATACACCAAGATATCACATCCCAGATCAAGACAATATCTGTTTAGTCATTAATTTTTTCCATATTAATGATTTGAGTGAGCGGTTAGGTTAACAAGGATCTGATGAGCCCGCCAAAGAAATCATCCAGTAGTTTGTCTGAAGACCATAAAAGTGAATGATTGAATATAGTTTGGTCCCAGCTAGAGTAATTAGAGCTTCTATGAATGCCTCTAAGGAGAAATAATAATCCAGGTCACAGACCAGGGGCCTGTTTATACCTGAGGATGAAGAGTAACCATGTTTTGGCCTAAGCAAGTCCCTGCATGATGACATGTTTCAGTAAAGTACACCACATTTACCTGTTACAACATGGTATGAAATTTGTAATAACAGAAGTCAGACATGCTCTTGGACTATGCTGTCATTTCACAGTGACCACCTACTTTCTATCCCACCCGAATCTCTGAAGAGTCATTATTGACAATCTAAATGTTAATAGAATTTTTGGAAAGTTTTTCTTTTAGCCAATTTTTATCTCCTTCAAAACTGTAGATTCAATCTGGGAATTATTCAAAGAAGAGTAAAGAAGAAATTCAAAAACAAATTTTAAAGTTAAGGAAACTGACTTGACTCACTGTGTTAGCATTGGTGTATCCCAGAGAGTTCAGCAACGCGTCATATATAGAAATGTGTTATATACTATTTAGTATGAGAATAGTATGTGTGTTTAAATCTACAGTGATCACGTTGCAGATTTGTGAAGGTTAATTATCATCCATGTTGCCATTACTTATTGGTACTTTCCTACTCGCGAACACTGGGAGATAAGATATATAGTGGTTCTTCTGTATCTGTCTCTAATTTCCTTCGAAGACCAAAACAAAGTTAACAAGAATAGAAATTGTTTTCTGGAACTTTCTCGTTTAAACAGAACTTAGGTACCATCTATTTCAATGCATTGATTTTATGCCTAAGGATTCTAAAGCTTGTTCCAATGATCCACAGCTAGTCGACAGCCAAGATAGGACTTGAAGCGTCCGCTTCCTCTTAGTTTTTAATGAGAAATAGGCTTGAGCATGGCTCCCTAGAAGTAATGAAGGTTATAAAAAGGTATGTTTCCTTGGTAGAGTTGATGCACTATTACAGTGATGGCGAATCTTTTAGGGATGGAATGCCCAAGCTGCAATCCAAAACCTATTTATTTATCACAAAGCAATAAATAAGCACTGCAATTAAACCTGAATACTGAAGCTTAGATTAGAAAGAAAAACTGTTATCCAATGTTCAGCTGGATAACAGTCGTCCAGTGGGGCGACTTGGCTCCTCTGCCTACAGAAGGGCTCTGCGTGCCAACAGGGGCACACGTGCCACAGGTTCGCCACCACTGCACTAGTGCATGTTCGAGGAGAGATACACAGTAGTCTATTGTGTTGAGGTTTATCATTCTAATGGCACAAGTAACCTAACTGGTTGCACATGTCCAATCATGCACCCCTCATTGGCTTCTAGACTAACTAAACCATATGAAAAATGCAACATCATATAAATCTGACCACTTATTCCCCTAATTAAAATTCTTCAGTGAACTTCTGCTGTCTACACAGGTCAAAGACTAAGCCCCTGCAGTTAGCCCTGTCTCTGGCACTGTGTGCCTGAATCGTCATACTTCAGGAAGACTGAGCTGATTGGGGTTTCCACACGTATATGACTTGTGTCTGTGCATTCGTATCTTTTCTTCCTTCTTCCTGAAACATCTCACTACATTACAGCCCCACTGCATGTTGCTGGCATCTTTTTGAGGCTCAGCACGTAGGTGGCACCTTCTATCTGCCTCCCTGACACCTCTTGAAGTCCCTGCTTCCTAATTAGGTATCCTTCCTCTAGGAGTCTGTATTCTCTCTGTGTTATTAGTCTCTGATTTTAAAACAGATAATCATAAAACGTTGTGCTTTTTATCTGCTTCACCTAATTTACTGTGAGTTCCTTAGGAGGGGCACTGTTCTGTGGCAAGTGTAGGGTCTGATACATCATATGAGCTTGGTCTAAGCTCAAAGAATGTTATCTGTATGATTAAATGATAGATGATTTAATGAGTCAATATATGCGAAGTGCATAGCATAGTGCTTAGCACAAACAACGTGAAAAATGCCAAGTAATAAATGCTTGGCTTCTGTTATCTTTCATTTAAAATGAAACAAAGCCCTTCTTTAAGTAAATACATCACTCTAGATGCTGTCACATACACAGGTACATATACAAAGAGCGATCAAAATATATGGTGAATGTTTAAATTTTAAAAATTTGTTACAGTAACAAATTGCCATGAATCCCCCTCAATATAGTCCACCACAATTTGAAAACATTTATCCCATTGTTCTTGCCACTTTCCAAAGCCGTTCTGGGGTCCTCTTTTGTGAGTGTGTATAAAGGTGTGATCAAAAATAGAATGAATGCTGAAGCCAAGTGCCATTCAGTGGAAAGACAGACTTGTAAAAACATCAGACTGTGTCCTCATCTACAGTATTCACTGGATCTGGTGCCATTTTATTTCCGGCTCTTCCTCAAAGTCAAAATGACCCCAAAAGGTGAACATTTTAACTGATTCGGGACATCCAGGCACCTACCTAAGACAGTACTACTAACGACATTCAAGGAAGAACCCTTCCGGGACTGCTTCAGAAAGTGGCAGGAAGGATGGGACCAATGTGTCTGAGACAAGGGGGTCTATTTTGAGGGAAATTCTTGGAAATGTGGCTTTCACTGTAATAAATTTTTAAACTTAAATATTCATACATTTTTCAATCATACCTTGTACATGCACATAATATATTCGTAGAAACATATGCACATACCCACAACTGTTTCCCAACTTTGATCATAACACTGTGTAACTCAGGTTTGTGAATTTGGGCATAGCATCTCTGCCACACTTTAGTATTCAACTTAATGAGCTATGACATAGCTAATATAAAATGGTTATTCTTTTAATACACAGTTGACAGAGGCTGAGAGACCAACTAGGCCCAGTTTGGAATTCTGGCTCTCCCACAGCCTAACAAGGTGACTTTGAGTCAATTATTTAACTCCTAAAGAGTTTTTCCTACCCGCGAGTGCATTTATGTTACCTGTTTGCTCCATTTCAAAACCTGGTGTCAGGCTTAAGTGAAACTCTTTGGCCAGCCTCCAGCCAGGAACACATCAGCCTCCATCAATGGCTGCTCCCTGTACTTCTCCTGCCCGGACTCCTCAGATGTAGTCTGCCTCCAAATTCTCCAAGAGGTCATTTTACTGCAGGGTGGATGAAGTCAGCATGGCTCAGCACCTCACGCAGAGAACTCAACTTATTTTCCTTAAATTTCTCAATCCTCTGCAAGCCCCACAGCCCTTGCCAAGCAGCACTGCCCCCCACACCCATCCTGACACCCTCCCAGGACACAGCAATGGCAGCCCGAGCTGCTTGTGGCTTTGCAGTACAGTCATCCAACTCAATGCCTAATACCTCCCTAAAACATTGATTTCTGTAGAGCACTTTAATGTCTCCACATTTTTATTTTAAAAACTGCCTTTTGGGCAGTCAGTCAATATATCAATAAAATAAAAAATAAAGCAAAATAAAGCCATTCTCCTATAGCATTGATATAGACCTCACGGTAGGACTACTATTTATAGATTAGAGTATTAGGTTATTTGCATTTATTTTATGGTTATGTTTTCCCCTAAATTAATTCTTGAAGACAAGAACAGTTTTTTTTTTTTTTGTATCATACAAAATACTTAATAGGGTGCTCAAGTTATACTTGTTCCATTCATTTTGATGGTGTCCGGTGAGGGTCACAGAGAACCATGACACTCTTCTTCCAGCTCTGTGGATTTCTTGACTTACATATTTCTTCCCTCTCTGCAGTTCCTTTCCTTTCACCCCTATGAAGAGGCACAGCTTAAACCATGTCTCCTCCACGAGACGCTCTGCTTCTGCCTAAGCTATTCTGCCTCCTGTGATCTTCCCATATACAGGATTGAGGTTTTAAAGAGCTGTGTGCCAATTGTAAAATGTGGGAAGACCGGCAAGATATTTAATCTCTGAGCCTTTTTTATCCACAACTCTCAAATGAAGGTAATAACACCTACCTCACCAGGCTGTGTGAAGGTCAGATGAAGTCATATATACGGAAGTTCTTTGTACACTAAACAGGGATAAACAAGAAAAAGAGATAATTACCTCTATTACAGCTCTCACCATAGTCTGTGCTGTTTGTAGTTACTTGTCAGCAGATCTGTCTCTGAATCCTTTTGAGAACTTAAGGGCAGTAAGATCATGTTCCTCACCCTTATAGCCCCCACTGTGCCCAACACATGCACACGCACGTTAGGATGTGTTGGATTGAAAGGACGCGGTGCACACTGGAGTAGGCCCTGTGTCCTGCAGGGAAGCAAATGTCTATCACAGTATCAGTAAATTCTGCAGATAGTCAAAAATGAAGACAAATAAATCTGCCCTTTTTGAATGCACTAGCAGATGATTGTCCAAAGGGGAGGAAGGAGTCCTTTCTCCCAGGAAGTACCACATGTTCAAAGCCTGCAGAGCCTGTAAGCAGCACAATTCATCAAATGAGACTGTAGCAATTCAGGAAACAGCCAAGACTCAATTAATCTAAAACAACTGTCCACACCAGATACACACTGTTTTCAAGCTACGATCTTGTGTTTCATTACCCCAGTGAGTTTGGGAGTCAGGACTAGCAGCAGAGGGGCCCAGCTGGAAGCCAAAATGAGACGAGGGTCCAGCTCTTGTAGGGGAGTCTGAATTGGATGTCAGATGTTTGTATTCGGAGTCAAGGACATCTTCCGACCAAGGAGGTGACAGGGCTCTCTGCTGACCCGCTGACTTCCTGCGTCAAGGGGAAGTGATTTTGAGAATTCTTCTATAACCCGTAATTATGTGATTTCTTCAGGAGCTCATTCCTGGCCCTCTGGGTGGGGCTGTGCCCTGCCTCTCTGCATGCCATTCTTCTGTGCTCATCTTTACATGGCACACAGCGTGCTCTTTGGGAATAAGGGTGACCACTGACTGGTCCATGTCAGGCCGATCAGACTCTCTTCCTTATGATGCTAGCACCACAGAGACCGAGTTAGTCAAATAGTGTGCAGTTTGATCATATTGCCTCTGAGAGGAAACGTTGACTACCCCGCTGGTGTGACTCTGAGGCTCTGAAAAAAGCCGTGGGCTGAAAATTCTCATTTGTGAGCAATCTCCGTATACCTAGCTATTCCAGAGTAAGAGACTGTGAGAAGAGGAGGGGCGAAGAGGGAAGGGGAGGAAAATGAAGGAAAGGGGAGGGGACAGGCAGTGGGTGAAGGGAGGAGGGCTGAAGGTTTGGATTTCCCATGTGTTTGCTCGATGACAGACTTCAGGCAAAGCTTTTGATCGTCCTGAGCGACGAATTTCTTCTCTGTAAAAAATTCACTCATTAACTTATTTGAAAAGTAATTTTTAAGCATGCTTACAAGCTAGACACTATGCAAGATGTTGGAGAAACAGTGGTGAATGTGAGACCAGCTTTGTTTTAAAATATTAAATGCATAATCTAGAGTGAGATAGATATAAATGGGTGCTCTGACAGGTTGTGGTCAGGATGGTTTTGGTGCCTGTTTTGAGAAGGATCTACTCTTAATCCAGGGGATGGGAGAGATTCCAGGCAGAACAACGTCTAAGAGAAGACCTGAGGCATAAATTAGCAGTTACCCTTGCAAGGGCTAGAACATACAGTAAGGAGAAGGGAACTGGACAGAAAAGACAAAAAGCATAAAAGCCACAGACAGGAGAGGGCCTGGGTAAATCTGAGGGTGTGTTAGTATTTCAGTACGAGTTAGAGCGTGTAGTGAGTGCAAACAAGAGAATAAGCTTGGGCCCAGCGTCCTGTCGGTCGGTAGTAGGAGAGCGGCTTTTGTCTCAAGGAAAGAGAAAAGCCGCACAAAGCCTTTAACCAGGGGGTTCCATTTCTAAAATTTTATTTTAGGGGTAGAATTCTTGTTGCAGTGCAGAAACAGGATGGTCAGTTAGGAAGCTGTCAAAATAGTCTAGATGTGGAATAAAGATGCCCTGAAACAAGACAATGGTTATAAAAATGAAAAAAAAAAAAACCCGTTAGATTCTACAGGCAATAAGAAGGTGGAATAGAGAAGCAACTAGAGTTATTGGGGTGAGCAGAAGTCAAGAAAAGCTGAACTTCTTGAGGTGTGAGGTGATAGATGGGCCAGTTACTATCTGATCACTATATATCATACACATGAATTAAAATGCTACACTATACCCCATTAATATGTACAGTTACTGTGTGGCAATTAAGATATATATTATATATAATTCAGATACATATAATTACAATCTTAATTATATATACATACATTTTAAAGAAATAAACTGGACTTCAGTAGTGTTGTAGTACATTGCTGTCAGCAATGAGGCATGAATTAACTCAACCACCATGATGACCCTCACACTTTATACTTTGTATGTGTGTATGTGTATTTGCCTTAAGAGACCATCAACAAAAACATTCTCAATCTTTGCCTCTAAGACCACAGCCTCTAACCTTGCTTCCATTCCTTCCGGGGAAAGAGAAGTGGCCCGTCCTATTGACACCAGTCCTTCCCTTCTCTGGAGTCTTTTGCTTTAGTTTCTCTCCCTTACTTATCCACACCTCCTTCCCAATTGGATCTTTCCCAGTAAAATTTAAAGGTGCTCAGGACAGATAATAGGAAACAGAGAGGTAGATCATTTGCAAATGGGAAGCAGACTCAAATGAGAAGGGGAAGTAAAAATAATTAAGATGAGTTATGTACATGTACCAATTCCCTACTATGAATTCTCCACTTATTATGTACTGCAAACATGTACAAATGAAATTTAAAAATATTAAGACTGTATAACTCAATCCACATTCCCCTTAGCTTTTCCCCTTCTTTTTTCTGCCAAGATCTTGAAAGAATTGCCCAAACTCACTGTCCCCTCCCCCCCCATTTCACTGCTTAGCACACTTTAGTCTCATTTCCAATTAGAATCCCTGTGGCTTCCTTGATAAAATATTTTTAATTGAAAAACAGAAAAGAGAAAGAACCAAGAATAACAGTATTTACCCATGAAACCGACAATCAGAAATTTTAAAATGTGACCAATTCACATTTTCTTTAAAACAAATTTTCAAGAAATAAAATGTTACTCTTGTTAACACCACAACACCACCCCCTTCCCCAGCCACGGAGCAGACATTATCAGGAACTTGATGTGGAGCCTTCTTATTTATACCCTGCTCGTGTTGATACCTAACACGGTGCCTGGGATGTAGCAGGTGCTCAACAAATATTGTCAAAGGAATATGCTGATGAAAAAAGAATAAATAGTTTATATTTAAGTGATTTGGAGAAACAGAGAATGTTATTCTGAGAACAAAATTGTGGAATAGAAGTTACCTGGTGGCAATGCCTTGTCACAATGAGCAGGACCATGGACTGGTCTTTGGGGCTCTGGGAGCAAGATACCTATTTGTGGACATTTTGCTGGCATGCTACAAAATGTTAGAAAGTCCAAGCTTTATGGTATATACTTCCAGGGAGAGATAGTACAGTGCTTTGTAAGTCATTTTATTTCTATACTCTGCTTCATGAATAATATAAATTTTCACTCTAATATCTCTTTTTAGATACTTTTTGAGTATTTCTATAGTAACTACTACCCATGATACATATTTAGCTGAAACAGAGAAAGAATTTTCTCTTTTCAAATAATAATGACATGTCTCAAAAGTGAGAAACTTGAAAACAGCATTTCCACTGGCAGAGTGCATTCATAGGAAGGAAAGAAGGGACAGAAGGGACAGAGGGAAGTGAAGAGAAGAGAGTGGAGAGGAAAGGAGACGTTAGTGGGAGGTACACAGTCTTCTCAATGAAAAAGGAAAGATAAATAACACTGACTTGCACAACCACAAATACATATGATAAGGAAAACATGCACACATGTAACTGAGAGAAAATCAGATTTGGAGTTCCACAGCTTGAAGAATGATAAAAAAAAAATAAGGCAAATGCTTAAATTAAAACAGTGTATTGCAGTAAAAGACACATTGCCATTAATCCTCCTCAAAATACTTCCCCTCAATTTGGACACATTTATCCATCCTTCTCATCCCTTTCTGAAGCCGTTCCGGAAGTCCTCCTTCATGAGTGTCTTTAGTTACACTGTCATGGCTAACTTGAAGTTCTGAATCCATTCAATACATTTAACTTCTGATTTAGCTACTTTCCTGTTGCTAAAGCAAAGTACCCCAAATCCACAACTTAGGGAGGAAAGCTTAATTTGACTCACAGTTTTAAATAACTTCAGTCTAAAATTGGCTGGCTCCAAGGCAGAAACAACATGGAGCAAGGGACGGAGAAAGAAAGCTGCTCACCCCATGGCAGCCAGGAAGTAGACCAGGAAGAGAGGAGCTGGGAACAAGAATGCACTATTCCAGGTTAGATTTCGGTGAGCCACCTCCAACCATGTACCACCTCCTAATAGCACATTAAGATACAGAATTAACTGAACTAACAGATGAGTATAGTGCCCCACGATCCAGTCACCTTTCAAACACATAAGGCTTTGAGGGGACATTTTAGATCGAGACCCTAACACCGTCTATGAGCATCTCGACTTTGGGGACGAGCCGTAAGTTTTACAGTACCATATCTGGTGAATGAAGTGGACGAGGACACACTGTAATGCTTTTACAAGGCCGCCTTTTCGATGGATGGCACTTAAAAGCAGCATTCACTGTACTTTGGATCACACCTCGTAAAGACACACACAAAAGAGGACTTCCAGAACTGCTTCAGAAAGTGGGAAGAGCAATGAATTAAGTGTGTTTGAAGCAAGGCAGACTATTTAAAGTGTGAATCATGGCAATGTGTCTTTACCGCAGTAATTTTAAAAATTTAAACATTCACCATATAGTTTGATCACCCTTTGTATTCTTCATGCCTGCTAGTTGCTGTGAAATACTCTGAGAAACTTGCCACATGCTTTGGCTGTAGCCCCACAAGGAAGACACCCAGTAATGCAAGTAACACACAGGTTTAAGAAGAGGTTAGGAAATCAGGCAGGCCCAGTATGTTCCAGTCCGTTTTCCCCAAAATTATGTAATACTGTGTATCCAAGGAGTCCTGGTAACAGCAGGAAAAGATTTTTCATCAGTCTGTGAGCAAAAGACTATCTGGATTACTAATTTAGGTAGCAAACAACATTGATGATGTAGGTATGTAGGCTGAGTGGTTTATGAGAGAGGAACAAACTAGGAGACAGGAATTAGTCTTCAGGTGCAAATCTGCAATAATGTAGCTATTTGGCTTTATGCAAGTCAGCTTTCTTCTGTGGGCCTCATTTCATCATTCTTAAAGGAGAGGAAGGCATAGGCGATTCCAACAGACCACATCAATTAAGAGGCTGTGAGTTGTAAACGGCAACAAGAAATCAAACTTTTTAACTGGCTTAAAAATAAAAGAAATTTATCGGATCATGAAATGGGAAATTTGAGAGTGGTCTGCCTTCAGATAAGGTTTAATTTCATGTCTCAACTATGTCCCCCAAGCACGCAGTTTTAATATCAGTTCCCCCTGAGGCTGGTTCCAAGCTGGTGGCCAGGAGTCACAGGCAGCTGGGCAACTCAGGTAGCGGGAGAGGGTGTGTTTAACTTTAATTTCCGCAATCATTCTGGCAGTTACTCTGACTGCTGCAGCTGAACCTAACCCACTCGCCCCTTCATAATTACTGCGGCCTGGGGAATTAACGTACTTACTGACCTAACCTAGCTCATATGCGCTCCACACCTAAAGCAGAGAGTTTACTGCCCTGGAAAGAGATGCATCTTTCCATGGAAATCAAAGGTAACGGGGAAAAGGGATGTTATGGTGCATGTCTAGATATCCCCATAATGCCTCATGTAATCTCAAGCAGGATATTTGGAAGGGGACTGGATTATAGGGGCCTGATAGCTGACTTGTGTAGGACCTGCTGGGCAGAGATGGGTGGCTAGAGGTGTGACTTGGTAGGGCATAGCTCCCTTCCTGGCTCCTCCCTTCTTTCTCTGCTTCCTGTCCACCACAAAGTGAGCGCCTTTCCTCCGTCTTGCCCCTCTGCCATGCTGTCCTGGCTTAGAGCCCACCAACCATGGATTGAAACTCGAGCAAAATAAATCTCTTCTCCTTTAACTGGTGGGTGTTGAATATTGTGTCTGTGAAAAAAAAAGTGACAAAAAGGAGAAGCAAAATTCTGAGACGATAACAAACAGGTGTTTACTCTAAGTCTCTCCAGGTCTAATATATTCTATTTGCTTTTTCTGCCCCGGTGAGGAGCAAGTTGACTTTGAGCACCGCAGTAGATACCATCTGAAGGTCTTAGTGCTTGGAAATTCCAACTGCCTTTGCATTTGGCCCTAACCATGATCCAAACAGGAAACCACACAGTAACTTCTTAGCACAAAGATTTTTGGTCTTTTGGATAGTTAATGAGAATGAGGCATATGCAGTAGGAAGAAACACATACATAAATCTCATAGAGATGATATTTCCATTTTACTACATAATATTTGTGTTTCCCCATTCTGGGTTTCTACTCGAAATTCATATACAGTTTTTCTCTGTAATTTTAAAATTTGACACATCTAACTTTCTAAGGATTCTGGCAGAGAGCTTGATTCTAGATGAAGGGGGATCATATTTCTCCTTCTCTTGTCCCTTCAACACACACACACACAGAAACCACTATCAGCAAACACGAAAATAAAGAGCTTTGTTAGTTACAACATTTCAAGCAGAGACAACAAAAGACCAAATCTAAAATAGAGAAAGTTGGAATTAGGACAAGTCTAGGTTAGTTCAGTAGATCAATCTCATTGTGCAGGAAGTAGGTTCTTTCTACATCTCACTCATGCCTTTCTTGGCATGCTGGCATATCCTCTTAGGACGATTCTCCTCATGATCCCAACATGGTTGGTATGACTCCAGTCACAGAATGCTGATGGTAAATCTAAAAAGAGAAAAGAACAGTTTTCGACGTACTTTTTTTTTTTTTAAAGCAAAATCATCTCTATTGCTGCGCTATTATCTCCCTCCAAGCAGACTTCTTATATCTCTTTGGCCAGAATATTCTCAAATGTCCATTTTTTTTTAAGAGTAAGAATATTTATTGGGGACTAGGAATAGCTCCTGAGAAACGGGAGGGGTCCCAAATGGGTTGCCTTCAAATGTCCATTCTTAAATTAATCCCTGGAAAGGCGAATGGATCAGTTGGTTTGGCAATCAGATTCACCTCCTGGGAGGTGGAGAAGACTCTCCCTTGAATCATGCAATCAGGCAGTTGCCTGATACCTGAAATGAACAGAGTCTGCACAAAGGATTGTTCCAAAAAAAAGTTCAAGAAGAGAATGTGTAGCATGAAGCCTCTCTCGTAAGTTCCACTTCATCTCCATAGTAGATTTCCTCCACTTCCCATTGAGAAGAAAGGGGCTCAGAAGAGGCCTGCTTTGGAATACCAGTTTATCCTGCTCCTCTTCTTTTTACGGGCCATGGGAAAAAGGGCAAGTACCGTAACAGTACTGTGTCTCAGTTTTAACCTCTATAAAATGGAATTACATCACAAGGTCGACCTCATCGTATGTTTTTGAAGGTTAAATGAAACAAGATAGGAAGAAATGGTACATAAATATACAAGTATGCTGCAGATATTGGTTCCTTTCTTTCTTTCCCTTCTTTTCTACTTTCCTTTGCCTCCCAGATTCTATGTACGATCTGGAAAGAGCAAGGTCATGTGGGAATATATGTATTAAATTTTCATGTAGCTGAGTTTTAGTTTATTTTTAAACTTGGAGATATATTTATTACATGAAATAAGTACTAGCACATTCATTTTTGCTCCATATTTCAGTCTTTATAACCCTACTCTACTGGATCCAGAGCACACAGATTTAATGCTTTGCCTTTGTCTCCTGAGTCGTATCTTACTGCCAAGCTGTTGGAGAATGGATCAGGAAGAGACTGGCTGGATAACAGGAGCTACTCAGAGATCAGACGACCCCTAAATTCTGTCACTTTTCTCTTACGATCTCCTTGTGCCATCTTAGTTTTAGCTGTCTCTTTGGTGCAGTGTTCAGGTTGTAATATTATGTGGTCAGCTAGAGCACGTGAAGCTGAAAGTGAGGTAGAGAAGGCTCGATGGAAGAGTTGACTTCTAAGGAACAGTTTGGAAGATGACCAGAAATTCGAGAGGAGAAAGAGATGGAGGAAATGCTGAGCAGAGGAAGCCGTATACATAAAACTTTAGAGGGAAGAAAGTATCATGAAGAGTCTGTAAAAAACGAAACAGAGCAAAGCAGAACTATTTGATCATGGGAGAATCATGTCAGGAAATGTGGCTGGAAGGTATTCATCTTGTTCTCTCAACTCTGAAGAAATATTCAAAGGTTCAGTCAACGAAGAGACATGGTCAAACTTTTTTTTTGTAAAATCATTCTCACGGAGGATAAAAGGAGGATTTGAGATGATTTTTTTCTATGTTGGATAAGATAGTAGTGCTGTGAACCAGGACAGTGGGAGGAAGGAGAACAGGTTTGGAGAGGAAGACAATAAACCACCTCAGGACACAGAGTTTTAGGTATTCTTGGAGGGCGGGGCTCTGTGCTTACCACTGGACTCAGAAGAGGGCAACCCCTCCAACACTGCTTGTAACATTTTCCACTCTCCTTAAACTCCTTCAATAGCACTTATTCTTTAGAATTTACAGCAATTAAAATGCTTTTCTTGGGAAACATTACTTGTAATAGATCCTGTGCTTATCCCTTCTATGGTTTTGAATTTATTATTTTTAAAAATTAAATAAATTAGCTTGCCAAAGTTGTCCTTTGCAGAAAATAAGGACTTTGTCGTGGGAGGTTATCTTATGCTCACTGAAGTATCCAAAGTCTTGTTCATTTATCAGTGATTTCATGCCCTTGCTCAATCCGGAAGTGAGGCAATGCTTCCGCTTCTTATACAATTCCCCATAGGTGGGTGATGTGTTGACCATCTTCTGCCCTGAGACATGATGATTTTTGAGATTTTTCATAGTTCCATATCACAAAAGGTAGATAATAGGAAACAAGGAGATAAATTTTCTGCAAAGGGGAAGGGGACCAAAAGTTAGAAAGAGAAAGGGGATTAAAAAGAATTAAGATGTATTATGTACATTTATCAGCTCCCCTAAATGAATGTAATCATTATGTACTACAAATATGCGCTAATGAAAATTCTTAAAAATTAAAAACAATAGTATAGGAAAAATTCTTGGGTGAAATCCATCTAGATTTAAGATCTATTCATATGTACTTTGACAGTTTAGTCCTGAAAAATCCTGTCTGTTTCCCAATTCTTTTCAACTAAAAACCAAATAGTACATAGATGATATTTCTTTTCACTTGGAATTAATATGGTTTCGTAGGTGAAATGTAATAGCTGGGATCCCATTAAGCTGTGCTGTGCTCTGTAGAACACAGAAATAAAGGTATAGTATTTGAACCTTTATTGCACCAGTCCCTGAGTTAAGCGCTGGTGTACGTTGCCAGAAATGGAGTGAATCCTCAAGCAGCCGTTAGAGCGGATAACCAAAACAATTAGACTGGAAGTGGACTGCTTGTCTACTTTTGAACATCTAAATGACTAAAGTAAATCTAACACTACACAATGATTTCTCAGTTAGAACCTTAAAGGATGTCTGAAATCTACTTACTTCAAAGTTTTATTTATCATAGTTGATGCGTGACTAAGTTGGTGTTAATTTTTAGATTACACTGATGAAGATTACATATGAGACTGTATATATATATGCAAAATTCATCTGGCCATTCATTTTATTAATTCAATCATACATTTTATTCTGTTTTGAGCCACATACTGTGTCTATGTCAGATGTAGAGACTATAGAGTCAAACAAACATGACCTTGTAGCGTTAAGTGCCATGTTAAAGTTGCAAAAGATGTGAATCCAGAGCATGAAATGAATATCACCGAGAAACAATAAACAACATCAAGATAGTGGTGAGGGACTAGGGAATGTTTCCTGGAGCAAGGAACACCAGATGAATTTTGCATTTTGCAGGATGAGTAAAAAAGAACTTCCTGAAGTAAGTGATGAAGTAGGGTGAGGGAGGAACCTGGCCAACATGGCCGAGGAGGTGAATGGACTGAAGCAGAGGTGACTCTGTAAAGCCCGAGTGAAGAGTGTGCGGATGTCCTGGTGGGATGAATGGAAGATAAGTCTCTAGAGGGAGACTGAATCAGAATGGAAGAGTCGTCTGTTCCAAATTAAAAAGCATTTACACTGTACCAAAAAAAGTCCTCTTCTTTTGGAAGTCCTCCATCCCTCCCAATCTCTGTTTTGTGGGGCTTATCACAGATGCTGTTTCTCCCCACCTAAATGACTGCTCATTTGATTCGTGCCTTTCCCCTTCACCACATTGTTAAAGTCCTCTGTGCTTCTGCACCTCAGATCCCTTTGTAACGTTCCCTTTGATATAAGCTCCGTGAGGACAAGGACTCTGTTTTGATTTCCAGGATTTACTGCAGTGCCTGGCACATGGTAGTTATCCAATAGATGCTGACTGACTGAATGTATGACTGAAAGTTAGGCATGGGGAGCCATCGAAGGTCCTTATGAAGTGAGTGATTTGGTAGATTACCTTTACCTGTCAGACAGATCCTACCAATTCATCTCCAAGGATGAACTGGAAGATGAGCAGACCAGAGGGAAAGAGAACAGCTCAGAGGTCACAGAAGTCCTACTACATGGGAGTCGTACTACATGAAGTCAAGTAGCATCAGAATGAGTGGCAGGAGAAAGTGGGTTGATTGACAAAAAGACAGATTTATAGATTAGGCAGCTTAGTTATCTATAGCTTGGCGTTTAGTTGGATGAAAAGAACAAATGAAATTGAGTTATCAAGGATAACTGGTAGAGACTGGATTCCCCGGGAAACAGACTGAGACATGAATTAGTGAGCAGCAGGTTTATCCTCTCCCACCATTAATACCTGGAGAAGGGGAGAAAGGGAAGGAAAAGCAAGAAAGGAAGCAAAGTTTGGCTCTGACAGAGTCTCAAGGAAGGACTCAGCCAGCCCCGTGGTGATCTGAAACCTGGATGGCCCTTCGGAGCAGCCTGGAGTTTGGGGGAGTGTGATAGAGAAGGTGTGGTATGGAGTTTAAGAAAAGGACGAGAACTTGAAAAGACTTGCTGAAAGGATTGCCTTATTTCATTTATTCACTCAGCAAATCCACACAGGTTCAAGGTCTTGAGTAGCTGCATGTTTGCACATGATTAATGTTAAGCCATAATGTTTAATCCTTCAGTTTGGTTATAACAGGTATTTCATAAGATATACCTGTGATATTTGATACTGTATTACACATGAGAGATACCATGAACGGTGGTAAATATGGGTTTTTTGTTTAATAATTTCTAGATTGTAACTGAAAATAAATTTTAAAATCATGTATTTTATTATATAAATATAATAATTGCAAATGTGTAGTGTTAAAAATTCTGTCCCACTTCAGTATATACTAGAAACAAACATATTGTTCAGATAGACTTGACCTCTGCTATAGTTTTTTGGACCCTAACCTCTGGAGGGTTAATATCCACTGTCACTTACTTGAAGTTCTTAATACTTTTAGAACATTAAGCCCCATTTTCATTTTGTCCTGGACCCTGAAAATTATGTAGTTGGTTCTTCTGGTTTTACAGATGTTATAGCTGGTAGGGAAGACAGATATTAGAAACAAAAAAGTGAAAGAAAAAATTATATTCAGTGAATTTTAAAAGAAAAATAAGCAAAAACAATGAAATGTTTGAATGTTATAAGTCGAATGTTCTAAGTGGAGAGGTAGAGAGATCGGGGTACAGGAGATCCCAGCCCTGTTCAAGTTTGGGAAGGCGAACTGAGGTCTCCCTTACCCTTCGTTTGCCAATCAACATGTCAATCACCCACAGACACACCAAGAATTGTGATTACTGATTTTCTAGGCATTTCCTAATCCATGTAAGTCCAGATATCATAATTACTGGTCATAAATACCAAGAAAGAAAGTGTGCCTCTCTTTGAGGGATTCAGTGTCCATGGGCAAGTAGCAGGCATAAGAAGCAGGGAGCTTGGTTGTAGGAGAAAGGCCCAGGAGACACGTGCATTTATGGCCAACTGCCTAAATAACCAATGACCAGTCACATTCCCCAAGGACAGAGGGAGTGGAACTATGAAGTTTGGACATGGAGTCGAAGGAACTCGCATCTTGGTTTTGACTTTCTACATGGCAGTAACAGAAAAGAAACATAATTTTCTGGAAGTGAGAATAGTGGCATGAATTTAGGATTTAAGAACAAGGACATGAGCCTGTTACAAGTATTTTGGTTACAAGTACCTTGGACAAAGTTCCAGAGAGAGGGGCACAGATGCATCAAAGGACTCTTGGACAGCAAGAGGCCCAGGGACAGAGGACAGGGGAAGTGGGGTCTAAAGGATCACAGAGAACTCGATGCTGAAGTCAGCAGAAAGCATGGCAAGAGGAGGAAGAGGCAAGGAAATGGCATACAGGGAAAGGAAAATGTAAAGCAGCTTGCTTCTGAACAGGAAGATAGTGTCTTAGAGGTGGAAAGACAAATCAAAGAATGGTCGTGGAAGCAAATGTTGTACACATCGAAAGAAGAGATGGACGTGAAACGTCAGGGCTTATATCCGGATGTCCCCTCCAAAGTCTCATGCTCTCATTGGCAGAACTATTGGAAAGTTATAGGATTATGAGGCATTATGGCTGACTTGCTGTTAGGATGTAGGGCCTGGTTGGAAGAGGTGAGTCACTGTGGTTGTAAACAGAGGGTAGTATCTCCCTTCTTGGCTCCTCTCTTGACACGCCTAGATCCCATGAAGTGAGAAGTTTTTCCTCTGCCATACCGCTCTGCCATACCATTCTGCCTGGAGCCCTCCAACCATGGACTGAAACTGTGAGCTAAAATAAACCTCTTGTCCTTTAAGTTCCGGTGTTGGATATTGTGTCTCAGCAACAAGAAAGTAACCAAGACATACACTGTGGCAAAGAAACCATCCTGGCAAAGTTCTACCCTCCTCCTGGTCCTGTGGTGGGAAGGAAGGCGGGAGAAGAGGATCTACTTGGAGCTGGGAGGGTAGCTCTGTCAGCAGGAGAAAGTCAGACAGACTTTACTAGAAGGAGGTTGAAGAAAGTCTATGAAGAATATACCTTCAATTCCAGCCATATGAAGTAAGAGAATGTGACTCATGACAAGGAGAAACATCAGTTAGCTGAAACGGGTCCAGAAATGACAGAGGTGGTGAAATTAGTGAACGAAGACACTGAAACAGCTTCTATAAATCTGTTCCATATGCTCAAGGCTGCGAAGAAAAAGGCAAACACAGTGAAGAGATAAATAGAAGATATTTTTAAAAAGATCCAAATGGAACTTCTAAAGATGAAAACATAGTATCCACAATAAGAATTCAGCTGGATGGATGAACAGTGGATTAGAGTAGAGGAATGACAAGGCGATTGAACAAAAAGACTCTTCAAAGCCAATTACAGGAAGAGAAAAAATGAGGTGAGCAGGGGAAGGATTTCAGAGGCAGAGATAGTATCTACTGGGAAGACTCTGGGGACATGGACCCTGAACAAACTTCAGCCTGACAGGACAAAGATGGGAGCCAGCGATGCAGCTGGGAAGCTGAGTCCCTATAGTCTGTGGCCATTTACTTATTTATATAAAAAATGCTTACCAAAACATATTACGATTTGTTGAGTGCTTTCTGTGTGCCATGCTTTGTCCAGCCCCTGGGCACACAACGATGTGCTGGACACAGCCAGTGGTTGGTCTGTGCAGGGAGGCAGGGTGGTGAGCAGACAGCTGCAGAAAGGATGCTGCACCAGGACAGCGGCGTGGACACTCAGAGACGTACCCACTTTCAAGGTCCTGGAGGGCATCAGCCTGTCCCTATGAGGCAAGTCTCCTTAAATTTTGGGTCTAGGATGCCTCACTTGCCATGCTCTAGTCTGAATCCTGGGTAGGGCAAACGGTGCTAGAAAGAAGTACTGGATTTAGGACTAAACTACCCGGAGTTTCCACTGTCACCTAAATATTGTCACCTGCAGTGGTGCAAGCAGTGTTTGTGGGAAGCCCGAGCCTCTGGCTTCTGAAGAAGAATTGCTCCTCATGTCAGCTGCACCCTGGAAGTCCTTCCCCAACCAAGAGTGACAGCTGAGAAATGGAGCATTCTACTTGGTTTGCAGCTTCCTCCTTTGCATGCTTCCACCTTCCCACAATCACTTTTTGCATTTTTCTGACTTTCCTACTCGACAGTGTGCACTGTGAGGACCAAGACTGCCTCACTAATTTCTTTTTAATTCCCAAAACGTTTTTCTAATAGTGGTAAAATATATGTAAGATAAACATTTACATTTTAAATATGAAATCCAGGGGCGTTAATTCTATTCTCAACGCTGCACCACCATCGCCACTTTTTTCTCAACATGTCTCGTGTAATTTTTGTTTCTTTATCACAGTGCACTGCCTGTGTGATTTCAATCAGCGTTTATTGACTGCACCATGGGCTTGGTGCATTAATCAAGCCAACCATCTAGCAGTTCGCTGTAAATACGCAGCAAGCATGGTCTTCTTTGCTGCTTTGGGAAAAAATGACAGAATAGAGCCTGTCAAATCAAAAAAGTTGTCACGAGTAGGAACAGCTACATCAAAGGGAATACTTTCAGGAGAATCTGCGCTAATGAGGAAAAGCAACATGCTGGAACTAAATGACCTCGCCAGCATTCCCTCGCTAATGGACAACTTTCGGTAGAGGCAGGCCCGATGGTCTTTTGCAGGTGGATTGTTGCCTGGAAGTGTTTGGAATGTACTCAAAATGCTTTTGATATCCAATACATTTTTCCCCTCCTGTCTAAGAGAGGACACTCTTCTCCTCTTACAGTCTTTGGGGCTGATCAACCAAAGTGACCACAAGGCCACACCTCCCCTCTGCGCTTTATTAACATGCAAGCTCCTGGGCACCAGCTCTAGAACGACAATCGATGTGGAGTGATTTCACAGGGATGGGACAGTTCTGTGGGTTGAAACAGAGAGAGGAGAGCAGGGTAACAGGAACTTTAGGTTAAGTAGGAAAATCAACAAAGTTTTGTTTTACTCTAGTGTTACTTTCTAAGTATATGAAACACGCAGTCTGACTTGGTCACACCCCATCTCATTCTCCGCTAGGAGGAATCGGCCATCTGACTGCGCTGTTAGCCGGGACAGGCCCAACCCCGGGCCCAGGAACAAAAGCCACAAGCCCTTCTGACGGTGGGGTGTATTGGAGTGTCGGAAGTACAGGGGTTAGGCCTCTCCCAGCCACCCATGAGTTCTAGGAGTCTTTTAGTGTTTGTATGTTTGTATTTATACATGTGTGTATATATATTTCATCATAATTATCATAATGCACACTCACCAAATTATTGTCTGACTTTTCCTTCTCTTTGGAATACTTGTTTGGTCCACTCCTAACCGAAGCAAGCAAATCTAAAAAGAGCTCACAGTGTCTCCCTCCATGGAAATGGGGTACAGGTTTTACAGAAGCGAGACTCAGGGCTAGATTTAGCCCACACGAAAGCTCTTCCCGCTGCTGCCAAAGAAAAACCGGCTCTCACCCAAGGTGTCTTTAGTTACTAGGTTCTCTTCCTCAAGGGAAAACTTTGCAACTGCGGCAGTAGTTATTAAGGAGAGAATGATAACAAGGAGGAAAGAAACAGTCCTACAGTTTGTCTAGTGATCGACCTGTATTGAGTAACGGCAGATGACATCGTTTATTCCCTCAAACTTGGGCCAGGAAACATTCGGTCAAACAACCCTCCATGGATTCTTTCTCTCTGTATTTCCTCACTCCTGTCCCAAATTCCCCATCTGGCTGTATACTTAAGAGAATCTTTTTTTCCCATTTTGTGGTGCTGGGGCTCAAATCCAGACTTTATACATGCTAGGCAAGCACTCTACCACTGAGCTACACCTTCATCCCTAGAGAATCTTGATCAGCGATCCAAACCATGAATAAATAAATAACTTAATGTTACTAAAGAGATATTTAATCTCAATATTATTCATAAATTTAAATTTCAGCTTGTCGTAGGCTTTTGCAAAGGGCATATAAACATGCATGATGACAATCTATTACTTCTCTAGTAGTACTATTTTAATCTCTAAAATGACCCTTTTCAAGGGAAAGACACAGGGATGCCCAGATGCAAGACTGGCTTAGGACTAGGATTTGTGTTAGGAACACATTAGAGGGCAGGGAGATTAGGGAACATACTTTGAAATTCTGCCTTTTCCTTATCTACTTTTAGAAAATTATTTTTAATTAACACATTTGGTTTTTTTTCCACTTAAAATAGAATGTTTATTCTTATTACTAAATTATACTTGGTAACAGATACCTGGAAAAGCCACTGAAAAGTCCTCCAAAGCTGTTAAGACCACGACAGGCAAGGAGACCCCTAGAGAGCTTATAGGCAGAGACAGGTGGAGCCTCCGGCCAGGGAAGAGTGGAAGGTGTCTCTTGACCGAAGGTGGCTGTCCCCACCTTGGAGGGAGAGGACATTGTGTCCTCCTGCTACCTTCTGCTTTTCATGTCGTGTCTCCTTTCCCTCTTCTAATACTTAATCAAAGGATGGTAAAATGTCACTTTGGACTTTGAAAGTGTCAGTTTCAAAATGATTTTACATAGTAGTTGGTATTAACACAACTGCATGTATTTGTGGATACAGTATGTCTTAGCCACTTTCCTGTTGCTGGAGCAAAATATCTGACACCTGCAATGTGGCCGAGGAGAGATTATTCGGGTTCACAGTTTAAGGTTCAAGGTCAGCTGGTTCCAAGGCCAAACCAGCATGGCAGAGAGACAGGTAGAGGAAAATGTGCAGAACCCATGGCAGCCAGGAAGCAGAGAGAGAAGGAGGAGCCAGGGACAAGAATACACTTTTTCAGGCCGCGCCCCATCTCCTAACAGCACATTCAGACATAAACGACAAGTCCACTGGTGAAGTTAGCACCCCTATGTTTCAGTCACTTTCCAAACACTTGAGAATTTGGGGGCACATTTTAGATCTAAACTGTAACACACTGTGATAACTCAACATATGTATTCAATATGTAATGATCAAATCAAGATAATTAGCATTTATATGTCCTCAAACATTTGTTGTTTCTGTGTGTTGGGAACTTCTGAATCCTTCTAGTTATTTTCAAATATATACTCAGTTGTTCTCTATGACAGCTACCCACCCCCTGTGGTACAGAACACTGGAACAGATTTTCCCTAATTATATTTTGGAACCTATCATCTTACCTCTCTTTATCCCATCTCTGCTAGGCCTCCTATCCTCTAGTGACTACTCTTCTACTCTATTTCAATGAGATCAGCTTTTTTAGCTTTTACAAATGAGGACATGTA
The DNA here is from genome assembly GCA_004026905.1 of Hystrix cristata. Taxonomy (NCBI): domain Eukaryota; kingdom Metazoa; phylum Chordata; class Mammalia; order Rodentia; family Hystricidae; genus Hystrix; species Hystrix cristata. The sequence continues at coordinate 29,706 of PVJO010013621.1, forward strand.
ATGTTTGTCTTTCTATGCCTAGTTTACTTATTTACACCTATGATGTCCTTTTGATACATCTATGCTGCCACAACAGACAGGATTTAACTCTTTTTATGGCTGAATAATATTCCATTGTGTAATTATGCCACCTTCATTTACCAGTGGACATCTCTGTTAATTCCACATCTTGGCTGTTGTGAATAGTACCACAATAAACATGGGAGTACAGATATTTCTTTGATATACTAACTTCACTTCCTTTGAATATTTACATACTACTGGGAGAGCTGGATCATATGGTAGTTAGTTCTATTTTCAGTTTTTGAAAGAACTTCTGTTACTGTTTTTCATATTGGCTGTACTAATTTACATTCCAACCAACAATATATAAGAATTCTTGCTCTGCATCCTTGCCAGCATTTGTTATGTTCTGTCTCTTCAGTAGTAGTCATTCTAATTGGGGTGAGATGATGTCTTACTGTGGTTTTGATTTGTATTTCTCTGATGAATAGTGGTGTTGAGCAATCTTTCTTTTCATATCCTCATCAGAGAAAAGTCTATTCAGGTCAATTACTCATTGCTTAATCAGATTATTTGTGTTTTGCTCTTAAATTGTTTGGGTTCTTTATATATCCTAAGTATTAGTCCCTTGTTCAGTGGATAGTTTGGAGATATTTTTTTTCATTTGTAAATTATCTCTTTGTGCTATTGTTTCTTTCAAAAATGCACATTTCATCTGAGAAAGTCAACTAATTCATTCATTAATAATCACAAAACATTAACACAAATTCTTTTCTCAGAACAGAAATAAGCAAGACAAGAGAGGGAGGGAGGAATGGGGGGTGGTTATTGCAGATCAGGTGTCTTTCGTAGGCAGAGGATCAGGAGGTTCTTTCAGAAGGGTGGGGAGGGGTGGCACTGGCATTGTGAAGAAACTGCTAGCCTGGAGGACAGCAAAGTTCAACAAGGGAGAGGATCCCTAAAATAAACCTCACCGGAGGCTGGGCCCAAGGCCAACCCACACTTGCCTCACCTTCTCTCCCAGTGCACTGTCGCTCTCCAGCCTTCCCCACCTGCCCCTCACCAGCTGTCTCTTGTGATTATTGCTCAGCACTGGGCCTGGTGGGGACCTCTTACACCCGGTTGTCCCATTAATTCTCCCAGACGAGCAAGGCAATGTCCTGACCTCAGCTCCAGCTGGCTGAATGTCCTTGGTTTGCATTTGTGACCGTGATGTTTGTGGAGTCAGAGATGCCCACCCAGGTTGGGGAAAGCTCTCCGTGGCACTGTGGGCTCCAGAGTATGTGCTTTGAGCCTCAAGGGAAGAAGAGTGCTGAAAGGGAAATGGAGTCACAAGTCTTAGGCCGTGGGATTCAACAAATGTTTAATAGCCCTTCCTCCCTGAAGAAAATCTTCTTCAATCTCAGAGACTTTAGCTGATCACTTTAAATGATTCTTTGAGGAAGAAAGTTACAAAGGAAGATGAGCAGTAAAGGACAGCACAGAAAGGGGAAAGATGGTCGCCACCATAACAGGCTGTGTGGCCCTGCCACCAGCATACCCCAAAGGTCTCAGCCTTCTGGCTTCAGTGCTGTGTTTTCTGAGGTTGTTACCAATGATGGTCGAAGCAAGTATGAGTGTGTGCATCTGTTATCAAGTGCTCTTCTCGCACTCTGGAATACAGCAAGAATGCAATATGTATAAATACACTAGACTTCTTTTTATATGGTTTGACCTGTGATCAACTGGAAGAGTAACAAGAGAAAAGGACAAGTTCACAAAGGTCTTTCATTTCACTCCAGAAACTACTAAAAAGCTCATTTTCCTCTACAGGTAAACTGATTAATTTTATTTCTCCTGCAAAAGGTTAAAATTTTACCCACAGCAGTGACTTCAAAACAGAGTGAACTGTTGTTCTGGAAGCAGGGAACACATTTTCTCAGGCTGTGGCCTACTCCAGCATACTAAATACAAAACACACTTTGGAATAGGTAACTTGATGCAGCTCAAGTCAGAAAATAATCTTTCCAGGGGCCCAGGAAGTCTGGTGGGGAGGATTCAAGGGCACCGCAGAAGGAGCAGGAGGCCTGCCAGCCGGACAGAGGCACCCGGCAGTCTCCAGGTAGAATCTGCATGTCTGCTGATTCCTACTCAGCAGTTTCCCCCGAGACTCATTCCTGCTGCGAAACCTTCAAGAAATTCAGAGATCAAGTTTTCTTTTTTTGATTTGATGCTGCCATAAAAGCAATATACGCTTCTAGGAAGGGACAAACAGCTTTCTACTTGACAGCCTCGCAAATGAGAAGTCCCTGCGGGCGCTGGAAGGACACAGCCAGGGGAGCTGGGCTGTGACTTAGGTTGTGTTTATTCACAGAAGTCCACATTCAGGTCACAAAGCTCTGGTGCTCTTTGGATTACTGTTTTGCTCTGAAATTTCTCAATTTTGAAAACGGTGCCGTGGTAGTTTTCCAAACATTTTGAGCCAGGTAGACTTAGACCTCAATCCTTTGGAGTTGTTTGGGGTCTTTCTTCTGGATCTGCTGTTGAAATGGAAACCCTACAGATGAGAATAGATTCTAACCCGAAGCTCCTCAAGCAATAGTTTAGGTTAGGAGCCGTCACTTTGCTAATGCTGTAACACAACATCAGAGGCTGGGAGTTTCTAAAGGAAAGAAGTTTATGGAACTCGCAGTTTTGGAGGCTGAAAGTGCAAGATCAGATGGCACCATCTAGCTGGTCTCTGAGGAGGGCCCCTTTAAGCAGGTCACAACATAGTGGGTGGCATATGGGGGAATGTGTACACGAAGGAGAGGTCACATGACGAGGCAGAAAGCCAGAGGGGAGACGCTTACTCTTTTTTAACAACTCACTGCACACTCCACAGTACTAGGGATGGAACCCGAGAATCCCCTACCACTGAGCTACACCCCAGTTCTTTTTATTTATTTATTTTATCTTGAGACAGAGTCTCTCTCAGTTACTCAGACAGGACTCATTTTCGATCCCCCTGCCTCAGCCTCCCTCGTTGCTGGTATTACAGCTGTGCACCACTGCTTCTGGCTACAACTCACTTTTTTTTATTTAATTTTTTTTATTAGTACGTGTTTGCAATTCTAGCAGTTTATGATCATCTTGGGTAGTAATTATACGAGCAAATTACAGCTTTTTTTCCTAATTCCTTTCCCCTTCCCGCCCCTCCACCCTCCTCCTCTGATTTTCCTATCTCTTTTTATATACCTGTTGATATTATTTGTTTTAGCTCACGTTACGGCATATGTTTACATTGGTTGGAGTTATTAGGATCCTGCACATGGCACATTCTTGTTCCTCGCACTTCCCCTTCCCTCCTCCTTACTGCTTGTTTCCTCTCTCTTGTTGGAAGAAACTTACTCCCTAGACCAGGATAACCCCTCCTGAGGACAGTAACCCCAGGGACCTAATTACCTGACCCCAATCCCCCTCTTAAATGTTGAACCAGCTTCAGTTCCTCCCCTATGGGGACCAAGACTCATGAATCCCAGAGAGACAATTGCACACCTAAATTACAGGAACACTGTTTCCGTGAAGGGCTTCATAGTAAACCTTTCAGGCTTTGGGGCCCAAATGGTCTCTTATACATATTCACCTCCACCCTGTAGCCTGCAAGCGCTCAGAGACAATGCACAAATGGGTAACCGTGCCTCTCTCTCAAAGGCCTTTATTTTCAAAAGCAGGCAGCAGGCAGCATTTGCCCAACCATCGTTTGCAGAGAGCTGCCCCAGAAGGCTCCTAAATCATCCACTTTCCTTTGTTTTTCTGTGCTGCTTATTACCACTATCTGAAGTTTATGAAATTTCCCAAATTTTTATGAACTACCCATACAGCAGTGTGATTTCCTTAAAATCAAAATATAAAAAATGTTTTTCAATATTTTTATCATGTATTTGTAGATTGATAGAACCACAATAAATGCCACCCAGCTACATTTAAATTCCTTTTTAGCACATGAACATATATTCATGTCTTTATAAATTGTGTATGTGTTCCATTTTTCTATTTTGTGGTACTTTTTGGTAGAAGCATTATTATATATTTATATAGTTTGCTTAGTTATTTTTAAGAATATGCAGTATTTCATTGTATTTGTAAAGGTGGCTTGCTAAAAAATTTTCCTATTTTCAAATTTTTGGATTTTCTCTCATTTTTTCCCCATGAGCTAAAAAGGGCTACTGTGTGACATACCAGAATGTTAAAATCCTAATTTAAAAAACTATATTACTTCTGTTATCTCAGCAAATTATTGTGTTTGAAACACGGTAATATTACACACTCAAAAACACAGCCAGATAATCATTTTTAAATGCAGTTACATTGCAAAATCATTAGGGTGCTCCATCATTTTGAATGATCTATCATAAGACTATCCAATACAACTTTTACTGACATACGTGTTTTTTGTTTGTTTGCAGTTTTTTGTAGTATTGAGGATTGAACCCATGGCCCTTGCACTGAGCTACATCTCCAGCCCGTTTTAGTATTTTTCTTTTCTTTTTTAATTTTGAGACCGGGTCTTGTTAAGTCACTAAATTACTGAGGCTGGGCTCAAACATTCCATCCTCCTGCCTCAGGCTTCCAGAATGCTAGGATCACAGGTATACACTACCATGTCCAGCTCTGTGATATGTCTTGTGGTCTGAATTTTTTTTCTGTAGTTCTCTATAGATAACATACATTCTTTATCATATTTCATGTTGTAGCTCACTATTGTTTTGCAGTTCAGCTATGCTAACTTCAGTACTTCAATCTGTGTTCAAATACTGCACTTTAGTGTTCTAAATCAGATAGTGCTGTTAATATTGTCAAAAAACTCATAATTACCCACCCAGATCCTGTCATACCAAAGTTCAATATTTTTTTTTTTCAAAAGGGGAAGTTGAATCTGAAGACTGGTTATGTTCTAGTAGAACAAAAGCCTTTTTCCAGCTCAGTGCTTGGGGATTGGTTGGTACGTTCAGGGCTAGCAGAAGACGCTTGCCTTTTGGAGTTGTGGGAGTTGAGGCCTAAAGTAGCAGAGGGCATGTTATAAGGAGCAGTTCGGAGGTGTTCCTTGGTGCTCAGGATATCTCTTGTTCACTCGGAGCATCTGAGAAACATAAACCACTTAAGTGAAACAATTTTAACAACTAGGCACCTTGATAGACACCAGTTCATAACTTTTGTTATATCCTTTTAGCATTTTTAAGCAGGAGATATCTTTATAGCCTAGGAGCATATAGTTTCAATCAGGGCCTCTCAAATTATCACTGATAAAGAACTTATTTTCTGTTGGGGATTTAGCTCAAGTGGTAGAGTGCTTGCCTAGCAAGCGCAAGGCCCTGAGTTTGATCCCCACCACTACCCCCCAAAAAGAACTCGTTTTCTTTTTTATTTTTAGGATGTCACCAACTAATACTGCACTTTTGTAAAATACAATGTGTTAGATACTTTTCTTATTGCTGGAACAAAATACCCAATATCCACAAGTTAAAGGAAGAAAGATTTATTTTGGTTCGCAGTTTGTAGCTATTTCAGTCCACAGTCAGTTGGCTCCAAGGCAGGGCAGCATGGCCTAAGGGCATCACAGAGGAGAAACAGTCCATGGCAGGCAGGCAGAGAGCTGCAAAGTGAAGCAGCAGCCTCCCTTTCCCTTTTGTTCCATCCAGGCAACAAGCTTTTTAGGTGATACGGTCCACCCCCAGGGTGGGTTTTCCATACCCAGAACTATACTAAACCAATCTGTTGATTACCTTACATCCAACCAGCTCTGAAAAGCCCCACCTATGAGCACATGAGGCCTTGGGGGGCCATCTAGATATAAGCCATAACATACAATAAAAATAATTATTAGAAAAATAAAGGAAAAAGACATGCAAGATATCAGCCCTTAATTTCAAACTTAGTGTTAGAGATCATTTTAACTTATTTTTGTCCTCGAATAGAGGATGTATCAGATATTAAATCAAGAAGAACAGATACTGTATGTGATTTTAGCCAAAAATCCAAGATGCAATCTGCTTTTTATTATTCAAATTAGCATAAATGTAATGATTATATATTTCTGTTAGCTATTGTACCAACTTAGCAGTAAATAAACGTAATCTGAAGAATCATAGCCTACGTACAATTATAGAAACTGTCATATTTTTCACAGAAGGTATGTGTGTTTTCGTGACTAACACTGGCTTCACCCAGCTTTTGGTGAACAGATCTGTGGTTCCTATCTCGGACAGCACCTATGTTGAGGGACTGGGCTTTACAGACAAAGACCCCTGATCTTGTCTCAGTCTGTAGGTGTCTTTATGACTTGAGACAATTTATTTTTTAGGCTCCATTTTTCAATTTGTAGAGTGTAGATAACGAAAAATCAAGTAAGGTTGGTCTTAGGATCAAGTAAGACAATGGGAGTAGGTGCTTAGGCTAGTGTCTAGCCTAGTAAGTGCTAAGAAATGGTTGCCGGAATTTCTGATAAGGTATCTGTCAGGACAGAGAAGATTCGAGGGAATTTAGCGATGAAGACTACTCAGAGCAGGTACACACCTCTGGCTTTAGTGCACCATCTAAAGTAGAGTCAAATATGTGTCACATCCCCCCCAGAATAATAGGCCACTGAAACTAACAAAAGAGTTCAGCAAGGTTGTCAGATACAAAGTACATTTGCACTATCAGTGTCAACGATAACACAAATGTAATGGTCTGTATAATACAAAAAAATCTCTAAAGTTTCTAGGAATCGAAATAGCAGGGAATCCACAAAATTTTATGGATAAATGTTAAAAAAAATTCTGTTCAAGAAACTACAGAAAGACTTAATAATGAATGGAATTACTTGCTATTATAAATTTTTCCATTTTTCTTAAGTCAATTTATATATTCATTATGTTTCAAAATGAACGCCAGCAGACACTTTTGAGAAACTTGCCAAACATATTCCAAAATGAATGTGGAAGAATGAAGGTTCTCAAATAGTTAAATCATACATACACATACACACACACACAGAGCAGAAGGGGAAACTGTCCCTATCAAACAGCAGTACACACCAGCACAGCAACAGATTAATGAAATATGTAAGAGATAAAAATGTCCAGAATAGAGCATCGTGTAAGGAAACTTGAAATATGATGGAGGTGGAGAACAGATACACTGCTTGAGAGATGGTGTGGGGAAAATTTCCTCAGTACACTGAAAAATAAAGATGTAGATTCCCACCACATGTCATGCAGACTTCAAATGGCTTAAAGACTCAAACGTAAAAGGCAACTGTTTAAAGCTAGTAGCACAAAATATGACCTTAAAGTGAAGACTAGTTTTAAATAAGACACTATAAGCACAAGCAGTAAGACAACACAAATTGTTGGATGTGACTACAAATCAAAGATTATTATTCGACAAGAACACAATAGACAGTGTGCATCCGAGAGATGTGTAAAAGTAGGAGATGTTAGCAAAGCTTAAAGCCAGTAACATTAATACTTATTATTAAAAACCTCCTACTAGTCATTGGAGCCAAACAGAAAAATGGGTAATGAGCATGAATAGACAGTGAGCAAAGGAGAAACCTGAATGACTAAAGTTAAAGAGATTCTCAGCCTCACCTGTAACGAGAACCACAATAATTGAGGCAACAGTAACACACTGTTTACTACTCATTCAGTTGACAAAATAAAAAAGTTAAAGTACTCCACATTTCCGACAAGGAAGCAGGAGACCGAGGCGTTGCTGGTGGGAGTGGGAATGGGCACCATCTTACTGAGAGGTAATCTGGCAGCTTTAGTGATTAGCAGTCTCTTTCCTGGAAACACACCTGGGAGATTCTCGACAGGCCCTTAAGGCATCACAGAGAAAAATGAACACAGCAGCCTTACATGTAGCAGCGAGTCGGTCCCCAGATGGAATAGTATTCAGCTGTCAGATGTAGTAAACTAGAGGGCACACATCAGGACATAGTGTTGAGGAAAAACAAGAAATAACACTGAGACCGCTTTATGCACACTAAGAAACATATATACAAAGATATTACTATTTTTATAGATGCATACATATAAAACATATTAAGTATCTCAGGAAGAAGTGCTCCCTAAATGGTAGAGAATGCTAATAGGAAATTCAGAAAAAAACTAAAATAAGACAAGAAAGGGCCTTTACAGGATCACACAAGAGGAGGGTGCCATGAGTTGAAATAAGAGAATGATTGAACTGAATCTTTGCACCTGATATCCATAAATTAAAAAAAAAAATCTTGAAGCCAACACAAAATGGAACAGACCAAGAGGGCACACTTAGCTCTGCAGAAGTTTTTGTGCAGCACATGGAAAGAGATGAGCCTCATAGAACAGAAAACGCAGCGCTAGACCCTGTTCTTAAATCTACGCACTGCGAGTCCCTCTAGAATGTTCTCCTTCAGTCTCCTGAAGCTGTTTCTCGTTTTGCAATCCTGGTGAAACTTAGCCAAGTGGAGAGGGGAGGGCTCGGTTTCTCTTTGCTAGGAAGACAGTGACAAAGATTCCCTGGCCGAGGTATCCTAGAAACGCTTGATTGTGTTCTTGCATGAGCAGTATTTTCCATGTTTCTGCTCGACATGTTGGCAGTCGCGTCTCTTTACCATGGCTGTGGTCCAGAGAGCTCGAAGCCAGCGCTCTGCTCAGGCGAGCATCCAGAAGAGTGATGTGGATGCCCCAAATTTTAAGGAGGACCCGAACGCTGTTCTGACTGCCCATTCAGCCTCTGCAAATCCCAGAGGAAAAGAGCCGGAAAGTCCTGGCCTAAGCTCGATTTCCATTCTTGAGCCTGGATGCACAGATGCCTAACAGTGTTTCAAGAGCAAGAGATTAGCATGACCCAGGACAGAAGGTCTGGATTAGAACAAGGAAATTATGTATTTTTGTTTTAGATCTCGGGCCACTTCCAATTGGGTATGAAGATGAGCTGGGTAGAATTTTCCCCACAAGGGCCCAATTTCTGAAAAGACTGAAGGTGTGTTCATTTCTTCAGGGTGGAGAAACCCATCCTGCTGGCAAAGAAGCAGGCACATAAAGTGACAAAGGGTGTCAAGATGTCCCTCCAATCTCAAGTCAAATGCCCTCCTACAGGCCAGGAGTCCCATTATCCTTACAAATGGTAAAAAGCTACCGTCTTAAGTTTCTCTAGCACTAAAAGCTGCCTGTAAATAAAATCTCATTTCACAATTTTAATAGAACTGATAAGTAGCTCTCATTTACATTTCACAAGGAAAAACAGCCTCAGAGAGCCTCAGACGTGAGGCAGTTGGGACACCATAGAGGAGGAGGCAGCCCAAGTCTACAGAGATCTGTGTAAAGTCTTATGTCATCTCCGTATTGGCTTGGAAGTCTCTTAAAATAGCAAATGTAGTTTATGCAGCAGATTAGCAACTAAGTCTTCCTCAAAAACCTTAGTACTCACTCTGGGAGGCTGAGGCAGGAGGATCACAAGTTCAAGGCCAGTCTGGGCAATTTAGCAACTTAGTCAGATCGTGGTTCATAAATAAACGAATAAATAAATAAGTAGGAAAAAGAAAAAAGGCTGAGATGTAGCTCCGTGTGACCCTGGGCTCAAATCCAAGTACCAAAACCAAAACAAAACAACCCTCAGTATTATGAATTGGTTCACATCAGGTAGGTGAGACCTCAAAAGTAGGACCTGAAAGAATGAAACACAGAAAAAGACATTCCAAGCTTTGACTCATTTACTCATTAAGGGGAGTCAAAATCATCCAGCGAACAGGCGAGGCCCTTGAACACAAATCTCCTTCCCTGACTGCCTCGCCTGAACAGCCGTGGAGCTTTAGGGGAGAAGACTGGGAAGCAGAGACTCTGGGCTCGAAGGCGAGATGAGACTCTTCACACAGACAAACCTCTCCCAGTCTCTCCAAAGGGTGGCTGTTTCCGTGCCACTGTCCAGGTATGGCTGGTAGTGACCACGTGGCGGGAGTTCTCATTCTTTCTCGGCACCTCTAAGTCTACCTGAAGACTCTTCTGGGAAGGGACTTACAGTTCGTCACTGTTAGGAGTTAAGAGGGCAGGTCCTAGACCTGAGGCCATCCCTGAAAAATCTCGTTTCCATTTGTCTCTGCCTGTTTTGGGTTGCTATAGCAGAACACCAAGTGGTGGTTCACGGGGAATGAGCAGAAATTGATATGGCTCATGACCCTGGAGGCTGGGAAGTTCAAGATCAGGGGGCACATCTGGGGATCCGGAGAGGGCCTTCATAACGTGGTGAGGGCACTGCGTGGTGGTGGAGGGGCTGAATTCATCCTTTTATCAAGAACCCACTCCTGTGAAAACAGCAGTACCTTGTATGTGAGGCGCTAACTACCCCTGAGCCCCCGCCTCACCACAATGCTGCTCTGGGCATTAAGTTTGCTACGCACCAACACCGGAGGACACACTCCAACTATAGTACCAGTCACCTTACTCAAACTCAGGGACATGCAGGTAGATTTGCTTCGTGATCACAGAAAGAATCACATCTTCACAGACAGACAGCTCAGCAATGGTGGTTTCTTCAAATGTCAATTAAGGCTCAAGACCCTGCAACATTAGCAGGTCATTCAGGGGATTGGTACTGGCACACGGTCAGCCATCCTGCGTCATCATGGGCCAGTTCTTCAAAACTGCAAGCCTCAAGCTCGTCTTAGCTAAAATCAGGATATGAAGGTTTGATGTTTGTAGAGCTCTTTGCCATTTTCAAATGACTTCTGCACTGTATTCCTTCAGTTCTCACCACTTTGAGGCTGGATAAACATTACCACGCTTAGCAACTCTGAGAGGTCAAGGATGATGGCTGCAACCCTGGATGAGTTCACAGCAGAGCTAGGAAAAGAACCCAAGTCTTCTCACCTTGAGCAAAACACCCCTTCCTCACCTTTACCTGCTCTGTGAGGTAGGTACCTGCTCACCACAGAAAAGACAGCGGTCCATGGACAGCCTCATGCTTTTCTCTCTCTCTTTTTTTTTTTTAAACCGGTCCTAGGAATTGAACCCAGGGCCTTTGCACTAAGTTACATACCCAGTACTTTTTATTTTTTATTTTGAGACAGAGTCTCACTAAGTTGCCCAGGGTGGGCTCAGACTTGCAAACCTCCTGCCTCAGGCTCCAAGAGTGCTGGGATTCCAGGTGGGTGCCACTGAGCCTGGATTTTACCATCAGCCATCTCAGGCTGTTTGCTCCTGAAAGACAGAGTTCCTCCGATGACCATTTCATCCTCAGTGCTCCATCTCGACCCTGCTCCTTTGTGGTGCCTGGCAACGTGCCCTTGACCCTGGGTGGATTCCGTCCTAAGGCATCACACTCCTGTGTGCTGGTCCTCAGAGTGAATCTCATAGTGCCACAAATCATCTGCCTGATCTTGGTCGACTAACCCAAGCTGACTCTTCATTTCCTTGTGTACAAATGAGGGTAATTCCAATTTCAGAGGTTTGTGGTGAAAATCAACAAGATAATGTGCGAAGATGTTTTGCAAAATGCTTTATGGAATATTACTTGATGCTATTGATAACTAAAAAAAGACAGATAAAGACAGATGAAGAGCCACAAGTGGCTCAGAAAAGGACGGAGGACGCATGGACCCCTCCGGTCCTGGCTGGGCATTTTCACTTGCATATTGGTAAATTTGCTATCTCTTCCTGAACCTTAGTGCTCATCTTTAAGGAAAATATTTTCTTATCATCTTTTAAAGTTTTTGTGAAGACACAATGAGGCAATTTGTCAAAACTCTTAATACGATGCCTAGAATTTTTTATTTTTTATTTTTTAATTGTTATTTTTATCAAGAACATGTATTAGTACATTGTATACATAGTGATCATAATCAACATGGTTATTTGGTACCTGTACATGATGTATCTTGGCTTTCCCCCCTCCCCTCCCCTCTCTTCCACTCACCCACCCCTCCCTATTTACAACAAGTTTATTTACATTTTTTCCAGTTTTTTTCCCTTTCATCTTTCTTTTCTTTTAACCTCCCTTCTTTATCTCCCTTTTCCCTATCTGGTTCTCCTCTCTTTTGAATCTTTTGAATACTATCTTTTTTTTTTTTTTTACATAACATCCATTATACCCTTTGTCCTTATTTACACCTATGGTTTCTCATATCAGAGAAACAATTCAATGTGTACTGATGAGTGTCTGATTTATTTCACTTAATAGTATGTTCTCAAGGAACATCCATTTACATACAAATGACTCTAGTTTATCTTTCTTTATGGTGGTGTAGTACTCCGTTGTGTAGAAAAACCACATCTTTAGCCATGAGACACAGGGTCTCAAATAGCTTGTTTTGTTACTGTGGCTGCTATTATTATTTTGTATCATATATTACACATATTATTTTGGACTAGAATCTTTTCTCATACATTTTTGTTCCATGACATGAAACAGTGTTTTGCAAATAGGGACCAAATATAATTTTTTTTAAATTTTAAACCAAGAACATGTATTGGTACATTTTACATCCAAATATAATTTTTTAAGGGAAGGATTGATTTAAAAATTCTGAGGTTATAAGGAGATGAAAACCACTGTAAATCTTTGTTTGTTCAATATAAATATCATGCCTTACTATTTTTATTCTAGTTAGAGATACCAGGCTATAGAGCAGAATACAAATCAGTTTTGGGGGTTTATCCCTACTACAGTATCTCCTCCACTTCAAGAAGGGAGGGAGCTGGGGATTGAACTCAGGGTCTTGTGCTTGGTAGGCAAGCACGCTACCACTTGAGCTAAATCCCCAACCCAGCCTCTCCACTTTTAAAGATTCAGATAAATTTAACTTTATAACAGTTCTTGCTTCCAGTGCACGTGTAGCTTTTCAAGCTTCCAGCAATCCTGGTTAAATGATGAGCTCCTTGGAAACCAGGTTCGCACTCTGCATTCAGCTCTTTGCACCCTCAAGAGTTACCAGAACGCAGGGCAAGAGAGAGACTCCCTGAGTGTTCCCTGCTGACCACAAGGGCTGCACCCATTCCACAGCCTGGGGCCCAGGAAGAGGCAGCTACTAAGACTTTAACAAAGGCTTCCCTCCCCTGCCTTCTGTATTGAATCTTTTGAGAAAAAAAAAAATCACCTAAATAGAAGATGCTGTGACTTTTGCTACAGGTGTTAATTATCAGTGGACATATATTAAAGAGAAGCATGCGTTGAATTTAATGTTAAATTGTTTACCTGAACAGCCAGGCACTGCAGAATCATCCTATCAGATATAGTCAAGTTGTTTGTACACCTCTAACTTATTAATTCTGGAATCTTATATTTGGTATCAAAAAATTAAGAATGAAAAGGCGTCTAATGATCTGAATTATGATATTCTAGAGATGTGCTACCTTCCATGCAGCACTCTATACTGCATGACTAGTTTTTATTTGTATCACATCACTTGAGTCTCATCAACACCTCTCGGAGCACGTGGTATTATCCCCATTTTTACAGATGAAGAAACTCTGATGAAGGCATGGGTGTGTGGCAAATTAAATCACTGCTTAAGGCTACGCAGCTAGTGTATTTATTATCTTTTGCTGTGTGACAACACTTAGCAGCTTAAAACAACAAATATTTGTTGTGTCTCAACTTGTGGAGGTCAAGAATCAGGACGCTTCCCAGCTGGGTGTCTCTGGCTCAAGTCCCTTGTGAGGCTGCAGCCAGGCTACTGGGGCAGGCCTGTTCCAAGTGCATTCACAGTGTTCACAGAATCTGTGCTATGCAGGCTGCCAGACTCGGGGCCCAGCTCCTCACGGGCTGTGGGACAGAGACCTCCCCCAGCTCCCTGCCGTGGGGCCTCTCCACTGGGTGGCCCACAACATGGAGGCTGGCTTCCCTCAAAGTGGCTGTCTTAGCTACTTTCCATTACTGGACACTAAACTCCCACAGCCTGAAGGAGGAGAGAGGTTTATTTTGCCTCTCAGTTTCAGTCCATAGTCGGCTGGTTCCAAGGCAGGAAGGGCATGGTGGAAGGGCCTGGGGGGAGGAAAGCTGCTCACATCTTGGTGGCTGGGAAGCACAGAGAGAGAGGGGAGCAGCCAGGGAGGGAGAGGGACCCTTCCAGGTCACACACCCAGTGACCCAACTCACCAACCAAACCCTCATCCTAACACCACATTCAGCTATGGATATATCAGTGGGTTGATTCACTGATGTGTATAGTACCCCATGATCCGATCGCCTTCTAAACACTTGAGGCTTTGGGTGGACATTCTAGATCTAAACTATAACAGAGAGAGAGAGGAGAGAGAATTTGAACACAGAGCTACTCTCATTTTACAACTGAATCTTGCAGCAGACATTTCCTCCCTTGTGTTGTGCTCAGTTCACTAGAAAGAGGTCAGCAATCCAGCCCCATCTAATGGCCATGAGCACAGGATACAGAGTCACTGTCTATAGGCCACCTGTCTGGCTAACAAGGGATGAAGAAAGGACTCAAACTGAGGCCAGCGTTCTTTCTGATGCACCGTGCTGCTTCAGGCAGGACCCAGGCAGTTTTCACTTACCTATATTCATGGCTGGAACTATTCTTGACACAAAGGATGAAGAGCGCAAGTAAGGGACCTGAGGGAACGCTCAAGGGTTGAGTGAAGGATGGATGATACCCTACTCGCAATCAAAGCTGGGCCAGAGGAAAGCAGCTGCCACTGTGGGAAGCTGAGGGGGAGGCACACAACTCGGACCCAAAAGCTTCCGGGAGGGAGGAACTGACATCCTGCAGTGGTGTTGATGGCTTCTAGGGCCTGACGAGACTGAGCGAAGAGGAAAGGTGAGAAAGGACTTGCCAGCATCTATGGAAGGCAGAAATGTGACAGAGTGTCACCCGTTCAGCGAAGTGCTGGTTATTTAGTCCAACTGCTGAGTGCCCAGCTAGTATTGAGGTGAGAGTCAAGCTGTGTGTAGTTGTTCTCAATCCTGATCATGTGAAAACCACTTTAGAAGATGGAATAGAGCAGAAGAAACTGGAAAGCGAGTGGAAAAGTTGCAAACCAAAAGTTATCAGCAGGCTCAAATGATACAGAAAAGTGAATAATGAAAATTTATGAATAAGGCCTTTTTGATTGGCAGGTATCAGGCACCTTACACTTTAAGGCACTAAATATGCAAACAACCCCAATTTAAATAAGAACATCCATTATTGCACATAGTAAGCAATCTATGGAGAGAGGAGTCTGGGAGCAGTACACAGAGCTGAATAGGATTATACCTGAGTTGGAAGAGGATCGCCATCCAGGAGGACATTATGTAGCCACCTAGAAAACTTCACCTGTTATCCAGTAGGAGAGAGGAATGTGATGTTGGGTAGATGACTGAGAGTAACTGCTATCTACCGTGAAGGATTTTCTTCAAGTACTCTCCCCAACAAACATATACAAGGTGCAGATTATTATTTTTTTAAAAAATAAACTGAGGAAGTCACAGGGGAGTTGAACCAGAGGATCTGTCCAAGAAAACACATCTCAGAAGTGGGAGATCTGTGGTTCAATACAAGCTGATTCCCAAGACTAGTTTTTGAGCTCATCGTGAATATAATTTCCATCACTCCCCAGAAATGAGCATAAGTCTGTTTTTAAGGTATGTTTTAGGCATTCATTTCCCCATTCATATATTTGTGAAGATATTCTCTCTAAAGAAACTGTGGCCTTCGTTGTCTGCAACTTCATGAATTTATGACTAATTACTTCTCCAACTTGTCAAGATTATTCAGAAGTCTAATTTCATTCTGTAAAGTGTTAGTCATTCCTTATAACTCAGGATTAGCTCAAGTGAGAAATACTCGCTCAGCAACATCTTTCAAACTGCCACTGAAGTTACCTGCACATGGAGTGTCCAGAATGTCACCTTGAGCATGATTCATGGTGCATCTGCCTCTCAGTATAACAGCCCCTAGAGATAGTGTTTTCCAAGCTTGTTAGCAAATTTGCTGTTGCAGAGAGCCATGTGTCTTACTGGTGATAAAATAGGCTATGTTTATTACTTATTTCATCTACATAGCGGCCCATCGATCTGCCTCAGAAGAATATTAAATCAGTGTAGATGGGATGGTTTGGAAGCTGGTTTGTTATTCTAAACAGCTGTGATTATTCACGTGTTAGCAAATTTATCATCTGACTTTCTCTAGATTTTTCCAGGAAACCAGGTCACAGTGATTGGTCAGCCACATCCTTGAAATCTTTCTTTACTTCCCCTTGTCTTCTTACATCTTTTTCTTCCCGGATACTTGCCTTTGATCCATCCCTCTGCATTTCTTTTGCATAAGAGGTTTGGCCAATGTTGCCCTGAAGCCATGCTCAGGGATGAAATGGCACAGGGTTAGAATACTGGAGTGTTGATAGACTATTAACCTTCAGGCTCTTGCATCCAATACCATCTATGCACCTGTCTGTTCCACATTCCTAAGCATAAGAATGTAGGCACAAAATCCATCAGAGTTTCAGGGCGGTATAATTTACTTTATGTCCCCACCTCCATTGAGCAGTGACTTGCTCCTTTCTGCTCAACAACTGACAGTCTTCCATTGCATGATGGACAACTGTGGGACATACACAAGTCTAATACAAGATGGGAAGATGTTGGCCTTGGGAGGATTGGTGATTATGTAAGTACTGTGCTCAGCACCTTAACATACAGTAACTCATTTTAATTTTTGTGTAAATCCTGCCAGGTAACTATTATAAACAGCCCCGTCCCACAGTGGAGGAAACTGAGGCCTGAAGAGGCTGAATAATGTGTTCCAGGTTACACAGTCAGGTAATAACAACCCCAAATTCCAATCCAAGTTTTTTTTTTTTTTAAATTGGAAAGATGAGAACTCTTAACAATTCAGCTCTTCTATCTGCCAAACGTTCAAGTAAGCAATAGCAATCTCCTCTTAATTCACCCACTTAACACGTACATCTAAGTCTTGCTACTACATGTACAGGCTTGGGTTTTAAAAAGGGAATAACATTTTATCTGTTCTTAAATCTCTTCAAATTTTCTCCACAAAGAGGGCAAAACAAATATTGTTCCACAACGGTAGGAGGTCTGGGGAAGGCTTTTGTGGGGAGAGGCTGGCTCATTCCACCAGTCTGGGACTGGCCCGAGCTGGAGGGAGCCTGCCAGGACAGATGGGATGTGAGCACTGAGTTGACTTGGTAGAGTGCAGGAGGATGGGGCCAGCTACCTTGGGAGTTAGAAAATGGCTACTTTTTTTTTCTTTTAAAACAAATTTCTGAAGCCCAAGTGCAGAAGGCAGTGAAAGATAGAATTCCAAAGAGCCAAAGATATGAAGAAGTTTTCACCGAGAGATTCTCCACTGTGGACATCTATCTGGTGCTCACGAGAAGGCCAGAGGCAGGGCTTGGAACCACAGAGCGCACCCTCGAAGGCACAGGCCACTGCAGGTAAAGCCTGAAACATCATCTGAGGAACAGACATCATTTGCAGAAGGGTAGTTCACCTTGTCACTTTGGTCCAAAATGAAGACACAGTAAGTCTGAGAAAGCAAAGCAAAACAAAATAAGCAACAGCAATCACAAGGAGCCTCACAATTCTACCTCTAGGGGAAACGGATGGAAGTAGCCCTGAGTCAGATTATTAGATTTCTCCCAGTGTGGGGAGGAGGCAGGATCAACAACAAAGTCTCACTGTGAAACATGATGCATAGCCATGCCTGAAACCAAACCTGCAGCCACCGGATAAGAAGCAGCAGCAGGCTGGCCCTTGGAAGGGGCCGGGAGACAAGCCCACTCAGATGTACCTGGGCACAGGGAAAGCAAAGGGCGGAAGAGGGGTTTCAAGGAAGCTTTAGGTAGGACCCTCCCCATCAATGACAGCACAAAGGAAACCTGGTGGAACACTGAGATCACCACAGTAACAGCAAAAGCTAAGCCCCCAGCTGGTCCTTCAGAGAATTCTGAGCTGGAGGTGGCCCGCTGGCCACCACTGATAAGGTAAGAATGTTCTGAATTGAGGCAAGATGCCCACGCCTTTGTGCCACTGTCCAAACAGTCACCAGGCTGCAAGAACAAAATGATGAGCAAGGAACTTTCTTCTGCCAAGGGCAGTGCTGGGAAGGCACTCACCTGTGAGCCATCAGCAGCCAACACTCTGGCCACAGTGGGCAAAAGCCACACCTCCATCCTGATGGTGGGACCTGAGCAACACATGACAATAGCTCCTGACTCAGGCATGCATTAGTGAGCAAAATCAGTGTCTTGCACAGGAAGCTTACAGCCCAGGGAGTCCTCATAGCCTTTCCTCTATCTTTGGCCATGTGCATCCTATCCCGATGCCCTGTCCCTTCCTCTAACTTTATTCTCCAACAGGCTCATGATATCATACATGTGTGCAAAGCCACTACAACCTCATAGATATTCAGCTGTAAATGAATCCCTGAACCAATGTCAATTAGGTCAGCTTTTTATTAGATATGTAAGAGATCATTTGAACTAATTATGAAAATGGCCAGAAAACCTGGTTTATCAGTGAGCTGATTCATTTTTGGATAACTGACCACATCCCAACTTATACATTTAATGAAAGACAGGAAATGGCATAATTCTCCTGGAAGAGTTAAATAAAAACTCAGTGTGATGCTAAAAGGGAAGATGAGAAAATTAATAATGCTTGCCTAGGAAAATTAATAATGCTTGCCTTGCGAGCTCTGGTGGGGGAGCTACGTATCAGCTGTGGGTGATTAACTGGCTGGGGTCTTCTGTAGTCAATCCCTAGGGATCTCCAAATTTTACAGAAATCAGGATTTTGAGATGGATAAGACAGGCAGGAGATGCTAATTACCTCTGTTCTACAGAATGGGAAACTAAGGCATGGCATAGGCAGAGACTTCTCTACGCCACATACCAATGTTATTAACAATGATATTGACAAACTGAGGTTCGGAGGATCTGATTTGCCTGAGATCACTCAGCCATTAAGTGGCAGCATTTGGGACCAGCCTACCTGGCTCCAGCGCAGGCTCGTGGCACTACACGATGCCCAGGTGCTCTGATGTGTGGCCTCGGAGAACACATTGGGGGATGGGGAAACAGCATTGGCTTGTAAACACGCTTGTGAGTCACGCTTCAGGATTCAGGAACACGATTGTCGGCAAATTTAACCTCAGGTGAAGGCTGCTCCACAAAGCCAAGTGTCCTGGTTTACTGACTGATTAACTTGCAGTGGGAAGTGGGCAAGTGAGGGGGAGTCGAGGAGGTTGGCTCTGGCTCCTGACGGACCACAGATACAGCCTCAGCCAGAAAGAGGAGCCGTTCATTGGCAGTGGGCACCAGTGTCTTTTGTTTGAGCATCTTTCAAGAGGAGTAAGAGAGCAAAGGAGTGCGGTAGCACGCTGTGGGGGAAATATTGGCTTCCCAGCCAGACAGTCTCCGTGTTGACTCTGTCTAGGTATGTATCAGGTATATTACTTCACCTACCTGACCACAGCTAGGTGGGAGACCAGGGATATTCTGATCATCTTCACAGCAGTGTAAGGACAACTGAAAGAGAATATATGTTAATAATGCCAACAACAGAGCCAGCACTGGGAAATTATAGCTCTATCTCTTAGCAAGCTCTTAGCTCCCACTTTCAGCATGCCCCTCTGGCGAGGCTGGGCCTGGGAGGTATTCAGAAAGTCAGGCCACTGCCCTGAGGCTGGCACGTGACCCAGGGCAGCCCCGGCTGGTTGGGTGTTCCCAGCACAAGCCAGACCTTGTCTTTATTGCTCTGCAGGAAGGAACAGGGGACGGTTCTGGATCACTGGCCGGTGAAAGGCGGTTTCCACCAGGCTAACCACCAAGAATGAGGCTGTGAGTCCAGGAACTGCTGGAGGGAGATTAGTCCCCAGGGAACTCACGGTACTAGGGCGGGGTGGGACAGAAGTGGTGTCCTTCTCAAGGTCACCCGGCCTTTGCACAAAGCAGACGGCGGTAGCCCATCCCCCTGCCCGTTCACCTTGTGCTCTGCCTGATGAGCAGCAGGCTCTCATGTGCACAGCTATAGAAAAGCAGCGCTTTAGCTTTCCAGACCAGGCAGAGTCGATGCGATACTGGGGCCTCAGGGTTTATTATTCTCAGGAATCTTTGGCTTACTTGAATTTGCTGCATTGCACAGGGCTCCGGACCCCGGACTTGCAAGCATATTGAATGCCGATTGAACGACCTCAGCCCCTCAAGATGTCAGTCTGTAAAATGACATTATTGTTAATAGGCACCTGACGCAGATGAATGGATATATGGTGACGTGCTAATTAATGCCTGATTGACACTTGTTAGATGATCCTCAAATGTCACTGATATAGTTGGTAATAATAATAAGTGTGTTATCAATACAGCCACAAGACAAGCAAAGACAATGAAATATGAATATTGCAAGGCTAGAAAGAAATGCAATATGCAGAATTATGGAGAACAAGCTGCAAAGCGTGTATTTGGGACAGATGGCCATACTGTGGCTGTCCTGTTACCGATAAAAGTCACTCAGCCTCGAGGGGCCTCAGCTTTAGTACTGCAATTTAATGAGAAGAATTTTAAACTTAGTTATCATATGGCTCAGGGGTGTTGGTGATAATTTCATTCATTCCACAAATATTTTTACTGCCTACCATGTGCAAAAGTTTTCAAAATAAAATAACTGACACATTCAGGCTAGTGTGGTGCATGTAATTTTTGGTGAACTGATTGGAATTATATGAGGTAAACTGAAAGAGGCAGCTTCCCCTTTTCTATTTCAGCTTTCCCATTCCAGGGGCACCCTTGCTCCCCATGTCCCAGGCCCATCAGCCTGTGTACTGCTCCTTAGTTGCTTAAGCGCTCTCCCTCTTCCCTCTTTCTGTTGCAAATCAAAAACCGGTCTGACTTTCTTATCCTGTCTTTGATTTGTTTCCTCAGTGCCACCTCATGGGAGAAACTGAACCAGGAGGCCTTACTTCACATTATATTGAGTTATCTCACGGAAATAGTTGCCATATAAAAGAGGACATTTGGGGGCACAACACCTTGACCCAGTGAACTGCACCTAATGGGATTTCAGGTATTAAAATGAGAAGGTACTTCTGTTTTCTACTCTGACACTTTTCCCCCAAAAAAGATGGGAGAAAGAAAGAGAAGAATGGGCAGGAAGAACAATGGGCCAGATGCTGGCTTGCTCGAGGGAAATACTGAAATGAAAGACTGAATGATTTTAAACAGAAAAAGATAGATGATTTGGAAGGTACTATGATAGCCCAGTGCTTCTCATTCCAGAGGAGATTTTAGTTACCTTATGATTGTGACATTATCTTGACATTCTCCCCCTCTTTTGAGATTGCCTATGCTTGCCACCTCTCACCTCCCACCTGACTTATCTTCTATTTGATGTTGGAGCAAGCCTTAGAAATGCTCCAGTTCACTAGACTTTTTTTTTTTTTTCCTTTGGTGGTGGTGCTGGGGATTGAACCCAGACCCTTTACGCTGAGCTACA
>PVJO010013622.1:0-51355 GCA_004026905.1 Hystrix cristata
TTTTTTTTGATGCACTTGTGAAAGGTATACCTTCTGTTATTTCTTTCTCAATGAGTTTGTTATTTGCATATAGGAATGCTATTGACTTTTGGGTGTTGACTTTGTATCCAGCTATGCAACTGAATTTAGTTATTAAATCTAGAAGTTTTTTGGTGGATTTTTTGGGGTCTTCTATGTAGAGTATCATATTATCTGCAAATAATGATAGTTTAACTTTTTCCTTTCCTATCTTTATTCCTTTTATTTCTTTTTCTTGTCTAATTTCTCTGGCTAATGTTTCTAGAACTATAATAAAGAATAGTGGTGATAGTGGGCACCCTTGTCTTGTTCCAGATTTTAGTGTGAAAGCTTCCAGTTTCTGACCATTTAGTGTGATGTTGGCTGTTGGTTTGTCACAGATGGCTTTTATCAGATTTAGATATAGACCATCTATTCCTAATTTCTGTAGTGTTCTTATCATGAATGGATGTTGGATTTTGTCGAATGCTTTTTCCACATCTATTGAAATGATCATGTGATTTTTGTCTTTGATTCTGTTGATATGGTGTGTTACATATAATGATTTCCGTATGTTAAGCCATCCCTGCATTCCTGGGATGAATCCTACTTGGTCATAGTGGATAATCTTCTTGATAATTCATTGCATTCTGTTTGCCACTAGCTTGTTCAGAATTTTTGCGTCTATGTTCATTACAGAAATTGGCCTATAGGTCTCTTTTTCAGTTGGATCCTTTTCTGGTTTTAGTATCAGGGTAATGCTTGCTTCCAGGAATGATTTTGGAAGTACTGCTTCCGTTTCAATTTCATTAAAGAACTTGAGTAATAGTGGTATTACATCATCTCTGAATTTCTTGTAGAATTCAGCTGTGAAACTGTCAAGACTTGGGCTTTTCTTTGTTGGTAGGTTTTTAATTAACTCTTCAATTTCAATAGCCGATATTGGGTTATTTAATATTTTTATCTCTTCTTGATTTAGTTTTGGTAATTCATATGCTTCTAAGAATCTGTCCATTTCTTCAGTGTTTTCCATCTTGTTTGAGTATAGGTTCTTGAAGTAGGTGCCAATGATCCTTTGGATTTCCATAGTGTCAGTTGTGACTTCACCTCTTTCATTTTTTATTGCATGAACTTGGGTCTTTTCCTTCCTTTTTTGATTGGCTGGGGGTTGTCTATTTTGTTTATTCTTTCAAAGAAACAACTCTTTGATTCATTGAGTCTTTGTATTGTTTTCTTCATCTCAATTGCATTAATTTCAGCTCTGATCTTAATAATTTCCTCTCATATGAGCTTTGGGTTTGATTTATTCTTTTTCTAGACGTTTGATGTTCAACATTAAGTTGTTTATTTAAGCTTGTTCTATCTTCCTGATGTGGGAGTTGAATGCAATAAATTTCCCTCGTAGCACTGCTTTCATTGTATCCCATAGGTTCCAGTATGTTGTATTGGCATTATTATTTAACTGTATAAATTGCTTAATTTTTTCTTTAATTTCTTCTGTGACCCAGTTGTTGTTCAGAAAGATGTTATTTAGTTTCCATGTGTTTATGTGGGTTTTTGTTTTTTTGTTGTTGTTTTTTGGGTTTTTTTTTTTTTTTGGTTTCTCTTGCCACTAAATTCCAGTTTCATTGCACTATGGTCCAATAGTATGCATGGGATAATTTCAATATCCTTACATTTACTTAAGTATGCTTTATGAGCTAGCATGTGATCTATTTTGGAGAATGACCTGTGTGCAGCTGAGAAGAATGTGTATTCTGCTGTTGTAGGGTGAAACACTCTGTAGACATCTGCTAAGTCCATTTGGTTCACAGATTTGATTCAGTTCTGATATTTCATTGTTAATTTTTTTGTCTAGTTGATCTATTTTTGACAGTGGGGTATTGAAGTCTCCCATTAGAATTGTGTTAGTGTTTATTTGATCTTTCATGGTCTTTAATATTTGTTTTATGTAGTTAGGTGAACCAATATTTTATGCATAAATATTAATGATTGTTATTTCTTCCACTTCGAGTTTTCCCTTGAGAAGTATGCAATGACCTTCTTTGTCCCTCTTGATTAGTCTTGGTTTGAAGTTCACTTTGTCTGAGATTAGGATAGCTAGCCCGGCTTTTTTCTGGGTTCCTGTTGCATGAAATACTGTTTTCCATCCTTTTTCAGCCTATGAATTTCCTTTTGGGTTAAATGTGTCTCCTGTATGCAGCATATTGATGGATCTTGTTTCTTGATCCATTCTGCCAGAGTGTTTCTTTTGATTGGTGAGTTGAGACCATTTACATTGATAGTTAAAGCTGTTATGTATTGACTTATCTTTGTCATTGATCTTTTCTGTTGTTGGTTGTGTTTTATCTCAGTTTAACTGCTTGCCTTACCTAGTGGGCTCTTGTAATTATAGTTTCCTTTTTCCTTTTCTAGGATATCCTTCTAAATATTTTGTAGAGGTGGTTTGGAGGTCATAAATTTCTTCAGTTGTTCTTTGTCGTGGAAGTATCTTATTTTACTGTTGAATCTGAAAGACAGTTTAGCCGGGTACATCAATCTGGGTTGTAGACTGTTTTCCTTTAAGGCTTGAAATATTTTGCTTCAGGCTCTCCTTGATTTAAGGGTTTGTGTTGAGAAGTCCACTGTGATTTTGATGGGTTTTTCTTTATAGGTGATTTTTTTTTTCCTCTAACCACTTTCAGTATTCTGTTCTTTTGTTGAATTTCTGGAATCTTATTATATGTCTTGGTGTAGATTTATTTTGGTCAGGGGTAATTGGGGTTCTATATGCCTTACTTATCTGTATCTCAAGTTCTTTTCTCATGGTTGGGAAGTTTTCTGTCATTACTTCTGTAAATAATCTTTTTAGATCTTTTGCACTGTCCCCTGCTTTTTCATTCACTCCAATCACACTTATACTGTTCTTTGCATCATCTTGCAGCTGTTGCAGTGATTTTTCATGGTCTCTAGCTATTTTTAAGAAGTCTTTCGGGGCTGGGGATTTAGCTCAGTGATTAGAGTGCTTGCCTTGCAAGCACAAGGGCCTGAGTTCGATCCCTGGCACCACAAAAAAAAAAAAAAAAAAAGAGGTCTCTCTTTTTATTGTCACTAATTGCCAACCTGTCTTCTAGGCCTGAGATTCTAACTTTGCTTTCATTTAATCTACTGTGTATACTTTCAAGAGTGTTTTTGATTTCTTGGATATCTGTTTGGATCTGTTTCATGGGTTCCATTTCTTTACTAAGTTGGATGTTCAAATTTTCCATCGTTTTTCTAAGCTCCTCTGTTTTTTTTAATCTGTGTCTACTCTGAACTCACTAACCAGGTCTTTCATTACGTTTGTCATCTCTTTTTTTAACTTGGGCAATTATTTCTAGTCTGATGTTTTCTATAGCCTCACCTATCTGTTTTGTAACTTCTGCTGCTATCATTTCTGAGAGTTTGATTGGGTTTTTTCTGATTTCCTCTATGTCCTTGTCCTTTGGATTTGTTCTAGGGGTCTGGGGTTGTGTTTTACTTCTGTGTCTTGTCATTTTCTTTGCACACATATATATTTCCCCCTTTTAGTTTGTTCTCTGTGTTGATTTTTTATTTTGTTTGTGGGAGGTTACGTTAAGACAAGTATCAGTGCTTTTCAAGGAAAAGTCTGTCCTTATGGTGTCTTCTAGGTATATGCGGGTCTTAGCCCTGTGTCCTTTATAACTCCAGAGCTTTCCTCAGTGACATGGGTATGACTGGCTCTACTTGGTATAGGTGAAGGTCTGAAGTGCCCCAGCAGGCCGCCGAGCTGCGATGGAGTTGCCAGTGGGCTGGGTGGGCCCACTCCAGTCCAGGGAAGGCACACTCACAGGCCCAAGGCTCGCTAGCAGGCCGCCGAGCTGTGATGGAGTCACCGGTGGGTTGGGCAGGCCCACTCAGGTCTGGGCACGTGCAGGCCCAAGACTCCCCAACAGGCCACTGAGCCACAGTGGAGTCACAGGTGAGTTGTGCAGGCCCGCTAATATCTGGGCAACGGGGCACTCACAGGTCTCAGGCTCCCCAGCAGGCCTCCAAGCCGTGATGGAGTTTAAGCCAACTAATTTTTGATAAAAGTACCAAGGACATGTAGTGGAAAAAAGACATTATCTTCAATAAATGGTGCTTGCAAAATTGGTTGTGCAGCTGCAAAATGAAACAAAATCCTCTCTTCTCACCACAAACAAAAACTCAAAATGGATCAAAGAGTAAATGTTAAACCTAAAACTGAAATAACTACAAGAAAACACGGAAGAAACACTTCAGGACTGGTGTACGTTATGATTTTTTTAGGTAGGATCCCAAAGGCACAGGCAACAATAGTAAAAATAGATCAGTGGGTCTATGTTGGATTAACTAAGATGCTTCTCTACAGAAAAGGAAATAATCAACAGAATTAGAGACAACCTACAGAATAGAGATAATACTTGTAAAATACTCCACAAGGGATTGACATCCAGAATACATAAGGAATTTAAAAGGCTAAACACTAAAAAAAATAATAATAATCTGACTTGCATGACCAAGTAGATGAAAAAATGGTCAATTTCACGAATCATGAGCAATACAAAGTAAAACCATAATCAGATCAATAATAAATTGTGGCAGAGGGGGAGAAAAGGAAACTCTTATACACTACTAGTGAGAATGTAAATTAATAAAGTCACTATGGAAAACACTAAGAAAAGTCCTCAAACAACTAAAAAAGGAACTGCTACATGATCTAGCAATCCCACTATTGAATATATATCTATAGAAAATAAAAATATACCAAAAAGATGTTTGTATTTGCATGTTTATTGCAGCATTATTCACAAAAACCAAACTATGAAATCAACCCAGATGCCCTTCAATGCATGAGTGGACAAAGGTAATGTGGTGTATTTATACGATGGAATACTATTCAGTCATTTTTAAAAAAGAATAAAATTCTGTCATTTTCAGCAACATGGATGGAACTGGAGGTCATTATTTAAGTGAAATAAGCCAGACACAGAAAGACAAGTACCATATGTTTCACTTTAGTGGTAGAAAGTAGTAAGTCAATCTTGTTGACAAATGGAATGGATTAGTGATCACTAGAGACTGGGAAGGCTGGGGAAAGGGACAAGAGGTCATTAAGGGCCACCAAAACACAGAATGAAGAAATCACTTCTGGTTCTGCTTTAGCACAGCAAGGTAACCATTGGTTAAAACAGTCTATGATACATTTCAAAATGACTAAAAGAGTATGAAATTCCCAACACATAAAAATGATTAATTGCTGAAGAAATGGAAATACTTATTACCCTAAGTGATTATTATACATTGTATATATGTATTGAATTACCATAATGTATGCCATGAAGATGTACAAATAGTATGTCTCAATTTAAAAAAGAATTCTAATACTGTTGCTTCATCATATGAGTGTCGAACCGTGAAAATTTAATAGTATGTTATTTGTGGATACAGGTAATAAAAATTACAAAAAAAACAAAATAATAATAAGCACAAATTTTAGGGCTATACTTACTCTAAATATGGAAGGAAGTGGGTAGATTTCAAAGGTAATGAGAATGTACAAATTCATTGTCCAGATCATGAATTCCTGGGAATATATTACATTGTCCCTCTTTAGAGTTTGAGTGTATTTCATTCATATCTCTGCAATATTTAATAAAATTATTTAAAACAAAAAGATAATGATGGAAAAATATCTTACATGTTTAAAAAATAAAAAGAATTAAAAGTATAACATAAAATAATACCCTGACAATCACTAAGAGAAAAGAAAACAAACCAAATACAGAAATGAGTGAAGGCTATGAACACATAGATGACGCAATAAAAAAATACAAATGTAGTATATATGTATATATGAAAAGTATTCAACTTCACTAACCACAGTGTTACAAATGAAACTGAACTGGATTCCACTCATTAGATTGGAAGCATCTTTTAAAAATAAGATAATATCAGGATTAGTAAGGGTATGAAGAATGAACTGAAAAAGTCTTGTACTGGACAATTTGATATTATCTATCAAAAATGTAAGTGTAAATACTCCTTCATCCAGCACTTCCATAGGAATCCGTCGGATAAAAATACACATATAGGGCCGGGGATTTAGCTCAGTGGTTCATGAGGCCCTGAGTTCAATCCCCAGCTTAAAAAAAAAAAAAAAAAAAAAAACACATATATTAGGTTAAATTTTATATAAAATGTTCATTGTAAAAATGTAAAATTGGAAATAATTTAAATGCCCTTAGATAAAGAAATAGTTAAAGTAGAACATGACTGCTCTATATCATTTCAAAATGTTTTCAGCTACAAGTGGAAACTGCTGTAAAAACAAGAGTCACTTTCATAAGAATAGTCAGGAGAAACCACTGCCAGTCTTCGCTCAGAGGCTCCACGTTGTCATCAGAACCTGCAGTCTTCTCAGCCCTGTGCTCCTCCACCCTCCTCTGTTGATCAGACTATTGCTCTCAGCTCTCCAGTCCCTTTTCTGCAGTTTGATCTCCAAATGTGCGAGAATGGGCTGATGTTGGACTTGGCCTTGCAACACACACTGATCAACTGAATGTGGAGGAAAGTAATTGTGTGAGTGTCAATTCTGAGCGAGGCTCTTAAGAGGCATCACTGTTTCTAGTCATAGTCTTACATCCTTGTGACCCACCATACAAAGAATTCCTAAGGAAACTACTGACTCAAAAAGAAGGAAGAAATACAGCACTGAACCAAACTCACAGCCTGCAGCCAAACCCAGCCAACTGTGAGTAAACCCAGCAGAGCCAGAGCTAACTTGTGGGCAAGAAAATGGCAATTTATTTTCGTAAGCCACCAAGCTCTCACAGTTGTTTATTAGACAGCAAAACTGACTGTTAAATTTTGCATGTTAACTTTCCACCATTAGGCTTGTTTCCTTGTGGTCTCATGATGGAATCACAACTGCACAGACAGGAATTTGGGGATGTGGGGAGGACAGAAAGGGCAGGCAGAAACCTCTCTTCGTGTCGTTGTTGCTTTTTGATCAAACAATGATATTCCCCCAGAAGCCTCTCTGTCAACTGTCCCTTACAAAACATCAAGGATCTATCACTCAGAAAAGAACAGCAAATTGCAAAACCATATATATACATACATATATATACATATATATACTAAGTTTTTAAAAATAAGAACGGAGTCTATATAGGTGCACATATATGGATGTCAATATCCAAAAAGGGTCAGGAAGAACGCATCAAACTCACAATCAATTGTGGTGGTGCACACTTGTAATCCCAACCTTCAGGAAGCTGAGGTAGGAGGATCGCTGGAAGTTGGAGGGCAGCCTGGGCTACATGGTGAGTTTAAGGTCAGCCTGAACTACATAGCGAAACCCTGTCTCCAAACAACAACAAATAGGAAAGGAAAGGAAAGGGGAGAGGAAAGAAGGAAGATATCAAATACATAGTCAACACTGCCAACGAGGAAGTAGAATAAGGCAAGATGTGTTTAAAACTTTATTCACTACATAGATAAAGTTAAAATTTTATTCACTATATATATTTAGCTCCTGTATTGTGTGAATTTTTAAAAACACATGATAAACAACTTCTTTAAAAATTTACTTCATTTAAAAATTAAAGGCTGCATAAGTAGAGAACTGAAAGAATGAGCTATGCGAAGGTTTCTTTGTTTTCTTTTGTTTTTTTAATTCAAGGGGTAAACATATTTTCTCTGTAATCCATTCTACTTCTGGCTCCTAGGAAAATGAAATTACTGAGACAAAATGTTTTGTTTTGCCTATTACTGTATCTTGAAAACAGAAACTCTGGTTAAAGTCTTCTGTCTCCTGTTTACTTTCATGTTACTAACAGTTTGGTTCAGAATGTTTGGCTACTCATCAATTCCAATCTGCCCTCGCCTTTTGTAACTGGATGACTTAGCAACCAGTTTGTGTACTATTTGAATTCTTTGTTTTAAAAAGAATTATCTTATTTTCATCCTTATTTTCACTTATGGGAATCCAGACACTTTTACTGAAATTCAATCTACGTAAGTAGAGTCACTCTCCACTTTAGAAGTCATGTGGATTTATCAAAAGCATTGTAAAATCCAAACACCAAATCAAAAGTACTGTGAAATCCAAGGGTCATTAGAAATAGGTTTATTCTATGTTCAAGAAAGTAAAAATAGCTTTTATGGACAGTACTTCTATATTTCAGCACTATTTTGTGTAAAAAAAACAAAAAAAGGTTTCTGAATGAACCAAATGAGAGTAACATACTTATTTCTTTCATAAAAGCTCTTATAAGAATGTTGATGGAAACTTCATTTTATGAAAAAATACATATCTTAAACTATAAAATACTTTTCATCTCAATTCCACTTATTAATGCTGTACTAGTAATGAAACTGGAAGCCGAGTTCCAAAAAGAGGACTAAGTTGCACTTCCTCCCTTCACAGAGTGTATAATTTGGTAAGAGATACCGAAGTAGAAAGAGACGAATGACCAGCTTTGAGAGAGTGCAAATGTAACGAGAAAGGGAAGTTGTATTTCCTAGAAGGGCCTCTCAGGAGGAATTAGCATACGAATTAGAAGGCACACTGGGCTAAGCTGCCTCAGGGACAGTAATGGGGTGGGAAGAGGGTGATGAGAGCAGGAGAAGACACTGGAGAAAGAAGCGCCAGGTGTGTTCTCAGCCACCTCTAACCCCAGCGAGGGCTTGTTTTGCTGACTGAGCGCTGTGTGCAAGGGCAGCCACTCCCCTTTTCACTTACCTTTCTGCAAATCTCCGCCTCTCCTCCAAACGAGTGTGGACAGAGCAAAAGGAGAGATTGACATCATGTTTTAAATTTTTTTTGAACCATCCAAAGCACTTTTATTTTCAGAATTGCTGCAAAGAAACAGCACACTAGGTGACTCTCTTCTTAGTGCAAGAAACATACAGAGGACTACTCTGTGTAGACAAAATGTTGCCTTTAAAGCACGAAGTAGAATCTGTGCACTTTCATTGTGCTGCCTCAAGCCCAAGGAGCTGGCACTGCTCTTGAGCTCCAGGCCTCTGTCCATCACGCCCAGAGTTAACCTCCTCACCCTCCTCCAGCAAGCCTGCCTTCCTTATCTCAGCCCACAACACCATCAAGCCCTGACCCACCCTGAAAGCACGGGAGCCTCCCTCAATTGCGCCTCTCTACACGGAGTCACTGTTCAACTCCTGTTACCAGCCAAGCATCTTTCAAAAAAAATTCTTTAAACTCTATCCTCTGCGTCACTGCCTCAGTTCAGACCCTTATCATCGCTCCCTCCTCTCCCCACAGCTTTCTATGGGATGTCTCTGTTTCAGGCTCATCGACTTCTAGCTGGTCATCTTTCATCTTTTAAGGCTGAATGATCTCTCTAACATAGTCATTCAATTATGTTGTATTGAAATCATCTGTCAACATGAAGTTCAAACTCTAACACAGTGTAAAAAGTGTGTAATAAACTGTCCTGCCAGCCTGAAGAGTCTCATCTGCAAACGCAGGCCCCGTGTAAATGCTTTAATAGAGTCACACTTAAAAAGTCACCAATGCCACGCACGCCTCTGCGCCAGATACCGCAGTCAGCCCTGGAGATAAATAGTGAACAGGAAGACATGCTCGGCCCTCCCCGGGGTTGGTGATCTCTCTGTGGGTCCTTGAAAGGAACACACCTCTCTGGCCTGTTCCTTCAGCTGCCTAAATCCCACAGCCTGGCTGGCCCACTCGACAGCCAGCTGCTTAACTTCGAGCCAATTTCTGGGCTTCTTTGGGCCTCAGTTCCTCATCTGTAAGATGAGTGGGCAGCCCAAAGCTTTCTCAGATTTCTGTTCTTTTGCAAGTAACACACCTGAAGAACAACTTTAAATTTCAAAATTAAACAAGAGTCTTCTGAAACGTTCCAACAAGGATGTTTATACTGCTATGAGCAGCACTGTAAATGTCAAAATTGCCAAGTTTTCTTATATTGTCACAAAAGAAAAAATTCATATTCTAAGCACGATATGCCCTCTACCAACTCTTAAGCTCTGACACATTATTACAGCATAGTTTAACTTGGCTAAAGTACTTCGTAAGTTAAATGTGCATCCGTTGTCTTGTTAGCTGTGTGGTATACTGTCTTTCCATCAGGTCATTATATAACTACATTACTTGAATTCCAAGGGAAAGAAAGGTGATCTCACCTCTGAAAGCCTGAATTTTTTTGTTTGTTTTTGTTTTGTTTTGTTCTGCATCTAACAAAAAGAAAATAGGGTTTTGGCACTGGGGGATGGTCCCTGAATCCAAATTTACCCACAGAATTAGAAATAAATCTCCTGAAACAGGATTATTGTCAATCCTATCTTCAGCTCAAAAGAAAACCGGTTTTGATGCACTTTCAGCCTGGACTCATAACTCAACTCTCAGAGAAAGATCTTGATTTTGAGGTGGAATAAAATGATGAAAGTCATATATAATTAACCAGGCCACGAACAGTTCTGATTTTGAATCTTTTACTGGACTTTCTAAAAGGAAAATTGTTCATACCAAAGCACATTTAAAGGTGCATTTTATTATTGTACTGGAGTCAATTTCCTGGTTTTGATATTGCACTATGGTTACATGTTACTTAAACAGATGAGAGAAGTTAGATACAGGATACATCTGACACTATAGTTTTTGCAACTTCCTCTGAGTTTATACTTTTTTCAAAATAAAATGCCAGGGTCCACCTCGTGAATTAATAAATGTAGCAGCTGCCACCATCCCAGAGACAGAGACAGTTAGATATCGTGCACCTCTTGACGGGTGCAGATACCAACATCCACAAAGGAGATTTGGCAGAGACAAACATGCTCTGATCATGCCTCCATCCAACTACTGATGTACTGGAAAGAGAAAGGACAAGGCACAAGCTAAAAGATATCACAGAGATTGCAAATGGCAAGCACCATACTGTGGGAAACTCTATGGAACAGGTGACCTCATTTCTTCAACAAATAAGTTGCAAAGAGAGACTGGGGGAGAGGGGTTTGTAAGAAAGCCCTATAGACACAAAGAAGCTTAAATACATATCAATTTCAGTGTGTGCACCTTATTTAGGTCCTGATTTAAACACAGTGTTACACTAGCTGCACGTGGTGGCATGAAGCTGTAACCCCAGCAGTCTGGGAGGCTGAAGCAGGAGGATCACAAGTTCAAGCCCAACCTCAGCAGCACAATGACTTAATGAGACCCTATCTCAAAACGAAATATGAAAAAGGGCTGGGAAAATAGCTTAGTATGAAAGCCTTGGGTTCAATTCCCAGTACAAAAAATAAAAATAAAAAAAAATTGTAAGACTAAAATGTCTTGTAGCATTTAAGAGATAATTAGAAATTTTAACACATATTGAATGTCTTATATTTAAAAATTATTACTAGTTTTTATATATGTAATAAAAAACAAAAATACTTAGAAGGTACTATAACAGTGGATAAGTGACACCACACATTCATCTAAACCCACAGGATGTACAACTCCAAGGGTAAACCCCAGCAACACGGTGAGCTTTAGGTAATAATGATACCCGTCAGCATAGGTTAATGGCTGTTACAAACGCACTGCTCTGGTAGGAAACGCTGATAATGGGAGAGGCTGTGTTCATGTGGGGATAGTGAGCAAATGGTAATAGGAAATCTGCACATTTTCCTCTGAATTCTGCTGTAAACCTAAAACTTCTCTAAAAAATTCTTTAGAAAAGTGTGATAGTTAACTGATTGTGTAAATATGAGTAAGAAAAACTCAACTAAATTGGCTCAGCGTAGTTCTGGGTGTGGCTGGGGGCTTTGCTGAAGACAGCCTGAACGGTCTAAAGGTAAAACGAGGAAGGAAGTACTGCTTCTGTTTATTCAAAGGAGCGCCAGTCTTCACCTTCACCTTGGATGTTGTCTCCTGGCTTCCAGGTAGACCCTTCAGTCTCCAGCACAGACCCTTTGGCCTCCTGATGTGGACTTGCATGGGACACTGCAGTGAGGCCCAGGCTTTCAACTGGATCCTTCAGTTCTCCAGCACAGGCAGCCCTTTTGCGCTCTTCCACACCTGACTCTGGGGGTGACCACTCTAAGCCAATCTTGTAAATTCTTATATATTTATATATCTTGCACTAAATCTGTTTCTCTCTGGTAAGCACTGGATGACACAAAAAGTGTAAATAAATAATAATTATCAGTGTGTCAGATGTATGTAAAATACTTGGTTGAAAAATATTAATGGAATCTTTCACATGATTGAATTAAGTGTTTTTGTGTGAAGGGTGTAGTCCCTAATTATTGTAATTGGACACAATAATGGACCGAAGCACTAGTCATAAAGAACCAAGTCACCATGAGAAAGAGAAAAAAAGGAAGTTTGAGAAATAAACATTGTTTTAACTGTGTCCTCCTTTCTGAGTGAGACCCATAGCTCTTCATTTGGAATATTAAACAGTGCTTAGCCAACCTGAATACAAGACTGATTTCAATCATCAGCCTGGGTAGGTCCCACATGCAGAAGTGAGGAATGCCCAACCAGAAGACCCTCTGCTCTGTCAGCCAGAGATACAGTTAAGTAGAAATTTTTATTGTTGCTCTTGTTCTCAAGTGTTTATTATCTGGACAAATTACCACTTCCACCTGAGTTTCCTACAGTTTTTCTTAGCAAAAAAAAAAAAGTGTTTTTAGGGAAGTGCTGACTATATTTTAATTGTAGAAGTCTGGATATATTAAGTGGGTTTTCTTCTTTGGGAATTTTTCAGCAAAACTTCTTTGATATTTACTTCTTTCAAAAATACTTGTCTTTTAACCTTCTTCTTTATCAAGGTTAAAAGAAAAGTAAGATGAAAGGGGGAAAAATGGTAAAGTGTAGTTACACTTATTGCAAATAGGGAGGGGTGGGTGAATGGAAGGGAGGGGAGGGGAAGGGGGGAAGAGGGGGGAAAACCAAGATGTATCATGTACAGGTACAAAATAACCATGCTGATTATGATCATTATGTATGCAATGTACCAATACATGTTCTTGGTAAAAAATAATAAAAAAAATTTAAAAAAAATAAAAATAAAAATAAAAAAAAATAAAACCAAAAAAAAAAAACAAAAATACTTGTCTTTTGTTATAGTCAATACCTTTGGGGAATTTGATGGTAGAGTTCAAAGTTTAATAAGCATAGTTCTCAGAAAATAGCTGAAATTTCATAAGCACATCAGGCTTCCCAAGAGTAGGCTACATTGGGGTGATTGCCCTAATCCTCCAATTTAAGGGGACTGCTTGACTAAAAAATTGAACTGAAGATCCTTTGGGATAACAGCAAGAGGGAGAAAAGGAAGTAGCTCCATGGCTGATTTTTTAAATCTCTAAATATATATGAAATTCGTTGTTTCACATACAAACCAAGATATCAGCCTATGTCTGCCACCCTCCACCATCTCTATAGTAACCTCCCTCCTTGCATCAGCTGCTGTGTGAGATTCTCTGCAACAGCAGTGACTCATTCACTAGCAGCCACAGCGTGGGACCTCTTGCTGCCTCAACATAAGCATCAGCAGACAGATGCTGGGGCTCCCATAGCACCCCTAAACATCGTTTCATGAGCCTATCAGATTTTGCTGAAAGACTTACTTGCTATTTCACACCAATCAGCAATTAAATATTCACTGTCCTGTTCTTAAAAGACCTTTAGTGACTCGTTTAAATACATTTGTGCAAAAAATACTTATTGATCATCTACAATATGCCACATACTCTGTTGAGTTGGAGGTTTGGTTATATTGATCAGGATTAAATTGGAAAGATAACATAAATGATACTGGCTAGAGAGCAATTTAAAGCAGAATTTAGATGTTCTAAAAATCTGTTGGAAAGACAAGAGGAAGAGCCCCTAGGCTCAGTAAGGCAGCCAGGGGAGTATACTGCTCAAATCTCTCCTAGAGAAAGACCCTGCCCCTAGGCTCAGTAAGGCAGCCAGGGGAGTATACTGTTCAAATCTCTCCTAGAGAAAGACCCTGCTGTGAGGAGGATAATTAGCTGACAGCCTTCAGCAGCGCGCACACGCGCACACGCACACACACACGCGCACACGCACGCACACACACACACACACACACACACCCGTCCAGAGCCACTACAGCAACCTCGCAAGGCGCCACATTCTCTAGGTTGCTCCTAAACCAGGAACCGAGTGCAGGCGGGTTCCAGAGCCAGGCTCCTCCTGCCCAATGCAGGGAACTATCCGTCCACCTGGCCAAGACTTTCATCCTACAAATTTCCCAAAGCAACTCTCCTTCCTTTTCCTCTGTCTTTTCATTAGTGTCAGAACTTGGCCATGGTCTGAAGCTCTAACTGCTCATTCCTGTTCCCTCTGCTCTTTATTCTTCATAGACATTTTTCCCAATAAATCTCCCACATATCTAATTCCATCCTGACATCTGCTTCCCAGTCAACCCAACTGGTACACCGAGCCACCCAGAACAACACCCAGTGAGACAGAACTTGTCCAGCAAGAAGCTGCAGCCTGCTGAGTTCAGGAAGAGGGAAGAATCAGAGACAGCATTTCAACTGCTGGTTTCCAGGAACATACTACCTCTGATGCTATCTGAGTCACCACATCCTGCTTCTCAACACCTGTAGTTTGAGAAGAGACACAGAGACCACTACTGCAGGTGCTGTAAGGGGGGGGGGACAACCACCTCAGGCATGCTAACGCAGAAAAAAAAACAGAAATGTCAGAAGTATGGTCTCTTCTTCACAGTGTTGGTTTTGGGCCCACAGTCAACGTTGAAGCTCTATTAAGCTCAGCTAGCAAGTCAGAAGGTGTTTTTCAAAAAGACACTAGCAATCTGCAGAGGATGGTAGAACTCAGCTTCAAAAGCCTGAAGGTAAGCACCAGTGTTTATCTACAGGGATCGTCCACAGGTACTTTAAGAGTCTCTGAGAGAATAAGTTAAGCCATATTTTTGTCTTTCTTTTACTGATTCCAGAAATTCTATATGAGTTCTGGAAATAAAGCCATTGTCAGTCATATGGAGTTGAAAAATCTCTTCTTCGGGCATGTCTTATATTTTTTGTGTGCTTCTTTAAAAAACAGGTTGGGGGCTGGGGATTTAGCTCAGTGATTAGAATGCTTGCCTTGTAAGCACAAGGGCCTGAGTTCGATCCCCGGCACCACAAAAAAATAAATAAATAAATAAATAAATAAATAAATAAATAAATAAATAAATAAAAAACAGAAGCTATTATAATGTAGTCATATTTATCAGTCTTTTCTTTTACTGGTGCATGCTCTTTGTATCTTTTTTTTTTTCTTTTTGGCAGGCTGTTTGTTTGTTTTGCAGTACTAGGGGTTGAATCCAGGGCCTTTGTACTGAGTTACATCTCCAACCCTTTTTTTGTTTTTAAGACAAGGTCTCATCAAGTCACTAAGTTGCCAAGGCTGGCTTGAACTCTCTGCATCCTCCCACCTCAGTAAAAAACTAATAAATATTGTACAGCCTGAAACCTGTTTACACTTTTTGGGTAGAACTCAGAAGATGTTAGAGAGCAGCACCTGCTGGCAAACTTGATACTGCAACTCACTGTGTCATCAAAGTGAAAGGAACAGAGATTTAGCCAGTGTAAATCCCAGGGTCCCAGACAGCAGCCTACATTTACTGCCTGAACCGCTCTCCCATCTCTCTGTCACCCAATCTTCAAAACCTGTCGATTCTCCACATAGATGGCCCTGAGTCCTCCAAGTTTCATCCACATTCACTGTCCCAGCACAAGCTTCCATCTCTTACCACTTAGATTCCAGAAACAGCCCCCAAGGGATTTCCCACATTCCAGTTTATTCTCCATGCAGCCACCAAATGTTCCTTGTTATACAGCACCATTGTGAGCATGTTGCTCCCTGCATGGTATTTTTACACTACCTTTGGAATAAAAAGGTAAATCTGTTACCACCAAATTACGAGGTTTCTCTCTTCTTCCCTCCCTCCATTCCTTGCTCTGGCCACGGTGAGTGCCATTCGCTTCCTCCATCAGAGCACATGCTCCCACCGTATTCTCTCACCTCCTTCCCTTCACACTCCCTGGGGCCTCTTCATGCCACCCCACTCTGTCTCCTTCACTCATCTTTCAGGAGCAGCTTAGCTTTCGTGCCTCTGGGACAATGTTTGACCCTCTAGAATGGATTAGGTTCCCTTGCTCTGAACTCACACAGCCACTGTTCTTCTCTTACCAAAGCAGTGGTTTGTCTTCACCCATTCTAGACTACAACTTTGTAAGGACAACATCCATGACTGTTTTGTTCATCTGTATAATTCAGCAGAATACTGTATATTCAGATGAACCACATAAATTTGCATCTTTAAAAGTCAAACTGAGGGCTGGAGATTTAGCTCAAGTAGTACAGCACTTGCCTAGCAAGCACAAGGCCCTGAGTTCGATCCCCAGCACACAAAAAAAAGTCAAATTCAATGATTAGCAATTATATATGTGCAACCTCACAAAAGTTAATGGTATGGGAGGGGGGGAAAAAAGCCATCTCCAGACTATAGTAAATAATATTCCGATTATGCTAGATAATCAATAAATGTGTTTTTTAAAAAATAAAAACTTGATTTTCAAGGAAATCCATTATCCTGGCCACATACAAGTTAGAAGTCCATTAATTCAGAAAATGACCTTAAAAAACTGAAAGACCTGTGCCAGCTCTTAAAAACACAGGAGACTACCAAAAGTTAACATTCTGACCTTGGCGAGTATTTTGGCTAATAAATTACTTTCTGACCTTATCATACTAAAGTACTGATCATACCCTGGCCATGCATGCGAGAGTTAAACCTAGAACATTTGCCATCTGCCAAATACTCATTGCAGCTGTTCCATTATCCATCACTCAACACTTTTCCACAAGTGGACACTGCCACCCATCGTATCCAGTCCCAGAACTATTGCCTTCAATTGAACAGGCTGTTGCAAAGAAGCAAGCGGCTCGGTAAACAAATGCATCTGTGCTTCCTCTGGAATCCGCTCATACTTTCCAATAAACATGCTCAGTGGGTTAGAACAGGATGGTGGGCCCTGGAACAAAAGGAAATCTGTCAAGCAGATGTTACTTTTGTGCAGTTGACTATTCCTTAAAAGCTTTGTATAAAATTAATAGAAGGCAGGGGCCAAGACGGAGATGTAATTTTCTTTAGCCTGTTTCGTGCTTTCTCTAATTGTATATGCAGGGTTGAATTTCCAGGTACAATAGATTTCTCACAAATGTTTAGTGATTCGGATAGTTTTATACACTGTATGTGCCATTAAAAATTCCAAACAAAATTATTTGTAGCCAAAATACACCGACTCGCTATTTCTGTTTATTACTGTTCTAGATCACAATAATCTTTCTTACTTAACCTCTGTTCTCTGTCTTGTTGGCTCCCAAATCATTATATTTTATGCTAAAATTTCACCCATTTTTCTGAGCGACATGTGATTTGAAGTAGAGTTTATAAAAATCCACTTATTTATGGTTTTGTTTTTATATACTTGAAAACATTATTTGCAGTTTATTTTATTATTTTTTTATATTCAAAATAGTTTTACTTTTTTTTGTTGCTTCTTTTTTTCCCATTTCCCTCCCCTCCCTTCACCCCATCCTTCCTCCTTACTTACAAAAGCTTTGTTTCCATTTTTTCCTTCCATTTCTTATTTCTTTTGTCCCTCTGTTCCTTTTCCCCTCCCACTCCCTTGTTCCCGTTCCCATTTGGACATTTTCTTCCCTTTCCCAATATAATACATTTTAGTCTTTATTTACACTTTCAGTTTCTACACCAGAGAAACAATACAGTATTTAAACATGTGTGTCCAATTTATTTCACTTAGGAGCATGGTCTCAAGATGCACCTATTTACCTAGAAATATCTCAAGCTTATCATTCTTTATGGCAGAGTAATACTCCACTGTATTAAAAAAAAACACAATTTCTTTATGCATTCTGCAGTTGATAGGCATTTGGTCTGTTTCCAAGATTTAGCTATTACAAACTGTGCCAATATAAACATGGGTGTGCATATATCATTGCAGTATGATGCTTTTAATTCTTCTGGGAAGATACCAAGAAGAGGAATAGCTGGGTCAAATGGAATCTCTAGTTCTAGTTCCCTGAGGAATCTCCACACTGATTTCCACAGTGATTGTACCATTCTATACTCCCACCAACAGTGGAGAAGGGTTCCTTTTTCTCCACAGTCCCTCCAGCATTTGTTGATAATAGCCATTCTTTCTGGAGTGAGGCAGAATCTCAGGGTTGTTCTAATTTGCATCTCTTGAATGACCAGTGATGTTGAACATTTTTTCATATGTCTATTTGCTGTTTCTCAGAAGTATCTATTCATTTCAGTTGCCCACTTTTGGATTGGGTCTTTAAATTTGGGTGGTCTGATTTTTTTTTTGAGTTCTTTATATATTCAAGATGTTAGTGCTTTGTCGGAGGCATAGCTGGCAAAAATTTTTTTCCACTCTATGGGTCGTCTCTTTGCTCTGTTGGTGGTTTCTTTTGCTATGCAAAAGATTTTTAATAAGATTAGATCCCAGCTGTTGATTCTTTGTGATATTTCCTGGGCAATTGGGGTTTTGTTCATAAAGTCCTTGCCTACACCTATGTCTTCAAGAGTTCTACCTATTCTATCTTCCAACACATTTAGTGTTTCTGTTTTAATATTTAGATCTTTGATCCACTTTGATTTTAGCTTAGTGCATGGGGAAAGATACAGGTCTAGTTTCTTGGTTTTTTGGGTTTTTGTTTTGTTTTGTTTTGTTTTGTTTTGTGCCGGGGATCAAACTCAGGACCTTGTGCTTGTGAGGCAAGCACTGTAACCACTGAGCTAAATCCCCAGCCCCTATATGGGTCTAGTTTTAACCTTTGGCATGTAGAGAGCCAGTTTTTCCAGCACCATTTATTAAAGAGGCTATCTTTCTTCAAGTGAGGTTGTTTGGCCCCTTTGTCAGAGACAAGGTGACTGAGAGTGTTTGGACAAGTTTCATCTTCTAATCTGTTCCATTGGTCCTGGGGTCTAATTTTTGGCCAGTACCATGCTGTTTTATTATAGTAGCTTTGTAATATAGTTTTAGGTCAGGGATTGTGATGCCCCCTGCTTTGCTTTTGTTGCCCAGAATTGTTTTTGCTATTCTAAGTTTCTTTTGGTTCCAAATGAATTTTAGGATTGTCTTCTCTAATTCTGTGAGGTATGCTATTGGGAATTTAATTGGGATTGCATTAAATCTGTGTAACAGTTTTGGGAGTATGGCCATTTTCACTATATTGGTTCTTCCTACTCAGAAGCAAGGGATATCTTTCCATTTTCTGATACCTTCTTCAGTCTCCTTTTTCAAAGTACTGTAGTTTTCAATGTATAGATCTTGTACTTCCTTTGTTATATTGATTCCTAGATACTTCATTTTTTTGGATGCTACTGTGAAAGATGTTGTTGCCCTAATTTCTCTCTCAGTGATTCTGTTGTGTACAGGAATGTTATTGATTTCTGACTGTTGACTTTGTACCCAGCTATGCTGCTGAATTTGGTTATTAAATCTAGCAGTCTTGTGGTGGAGTTTTTGGGGTCTTCAATACAGAGTATCATGTCATCTGCAAATAATGACAATTTAACTTCTTCTTTTTCTATCCTTACTCCTTTTATTTCTTTCTCTTGTCTAATTGCTCTAGCTAATGATTCCAGAACTATATTGAATAAGAGTGGTGAGAGCAGAAATCCTTGTCTTGTTCCAGATTTTAGAGTGAAAGCTTTTAGTTCTTGACCATTTAGAATGGTGTTGGCTATTGGTTTCTCATAGATGGCTTTTATCACATTGAGATAAAGACAATCTATTCCAATTTTCTGCAGGGCTTTTATCATGAACGGGTGTTGGACCTTGCCAAATGCCTTTTCTGCATGTGCTGAGATGATCATATGGTGTTTGTCCTTGGCTCTGTTAATATGGTGTATCACATTTATTGATTTGCGTATGCTGAACCATCCCTGCATCCCTGGGATGAATCCTACTTGGTCATAGTGTATAATCTTCTTGATTACTTGCTGCATTCTGTTTGCCAGTATCATATTGAAGATTTTTGCATCTCTGTTCATTAATGAGACTGGCCTGCAGTCCTCTTTTTTCACTGAATCTTTCTCTGGCTTTGGCATCAAGGTAATGCTTGCTTCCAGAAATGAATTTGAGAGTATTG
Source organism: Hystrix cristata (assembly GCA_004026905.1). Lineage (NCBI taxonomy): Eukaryota > Metazoa > Chordata > Mammalia > Rodentia > Hystricidae > Hystrix > Hystrix cristata. The sequence goes on from PVJO010013622.1 coordinate 20,195, forward strand.
CTTCTCTTTCAATTTTGTTAAAGAGTTTGAGAATTAGTGGCATTAAATCTTCTCTAAATTTCTTGTAGAATTCAGCAGTGAATCCATCAGGACCTGGAGTTTTCTTTGTTGGTAGGTTTTCAATTACTTCTTCAATTTCAGGGCCTGATATTGGGCTATTTAGAGTTTTTATATCTTCTTAATCCAGTTTTGGTAATTCCTATGTATCTAGAAATCTGTCTATTCCTTCTGTGTTTTTTATCTTACTAGAATACAGGTTCTTCAGGTAGGTATTGATGATCTTCTGGATTTCTGCAGAATCTGTTGTGATTTCACCCTTTTCATGCCCAATTGTATGAATTTGAATCTTGTTTTTCCTTTTTTTTTTAATAAGGCTGGCTAAGGATTTTTCAATTTTATTTAATTTTTCAAAGAACCAACTCTTTGATTCACTGGTTCTTTATATTGTTTTCTTAGTTTCAACTGTGTTCATTTCAGCTCTGATTTTTATAATGTTCTCCCTCCTATGAGCTCTGGATTTGACTTGTTCTTCTTTTTCTAAAAGTTTGAGGTTCAACATTAGGTTGTTTATTTGAGCTCACTCTGTTTTTCTGACATGAGAGTTCAATACTATAAATTTCCCTCGTAGGACTGCTTTAATTGTGTCCCATAAATTTCAGTAGGTTGTACCGGCATTATCGTTCAATTGTAGAAACTAATTTCTTCTTTAATTTCATCAGTGACCCATCAATTGTTCAGGAGGGTGCTATTTAATTTCCAGGTGTTTATGAAGTTTTTGTGGTTCCTTTTGCTGTTTATTTCCAGTTTCAATGCACTATGGTCTAATAGCATGCATGGGATAATTTTGATTCCTTGGTATTTACTTAAGCATGTTCTATGAGCTAGTATGTGGTCTATTTTGGAGAAAGTCCCATGTGCAGCTGAGAAGAATGTGTATTCTGATGTTGTGGGGTAGAACACTCCATATACATCTACTAGGTCCATTTATTAAAGAGTTTGGTTTAGTTCTGATATTTCCCTGTTGACTTTTTGTCTAGTTGATCTGTCTATTTGTGACAGTGGGGTATTGAAGTCCCCCATTACAATTGTATTAGTGCTTAATTGGTTTTTCATTTCCATCAATATTTGTTGTATGGCGTGCTGGTATTTGGTGCATATATATTTAGGATTGTCATCTCTTCTTGGATTGTTCCCTTAACAAGGATGTAGTGACCTTCTTTGTCTTTCTTAATGAGTCTTGGCTTGAAATCCACTCTGTCTGCAAATAGAATGGCTACCCCTGCTTTTTTCTGGATTCTTGTCACATGAAGTATTGTTTTCCATCCTTTGACTTTCAGTCTATGAATTTCTTTTTGAATTAAATGTCTTTCTTGTATGCAGCATATTTCTGGGTCTTGCTTCTTGACCCATTCTGCCATTCTGCTGCTTTTGATTGGTGAGTTGAGACCATTTACATTGATGGTTATATCTGACATATACTGACTTATTCTTGTCATGTGATTTACGTGTTATTGGATTCCTAGTTTTCCCTTCTGCTTCATTACTTGCCTTGCCTGAAGGATTCATTCTGTGGAGATTCCTGGAGTTGTAATCCTCATTTTCTCTTTCCAGAATGTCCTTCAGAATATTTTCGAGTGCTGGTTTGGTGATCATGAATCTCTTCAGGTGTTCTTTGTCATGGAAGTATCTTACGTCTCTATCAAATTTGAACACTGGTTTTGCTGGGTACAGCAATCTGGGCTAATAGTTATTGTCTTTTACGGCTTGAAATTCTTCACACCAAGCTGTCCTTGAGTTGAGTGTTTGTGTTGAGAAGTCTGCTGTTATTGTGATGGGCTTTCCTTTATAGGTTATTTGTTTCTTTTCTCTAACAGCTTTCAATATTCTGTTCTTGTGTTGAATTTCTGAAATCTTGACTTGAATTTCCGGAATTATATGCCTTGGGGTAGATTTTTGTTGATATTAGGTAATTGGAGTTCTGTATGCCTCACTAATCTGTATGTCCAGTTCTTTTTCCATACTTGGGAAGTTTTCTGCCATTAATTCTGTGAACAGGTTTTTTATGGCATTTGTGTTATCTCCTGCTCTTTCATTGACTCCAATCAATCTTATGTTATTTTTCTTTGTGTCATCTAGCAGCTGTTATATTGATTTTTCATGGTCCCTTACTATTTTGAAGAACTCTTTCTTTTCTCGATCATTAATCACAATCTTGTCTTCTGTATCTGAGATTCTCTCTTTGCATTGTTTCATTCTACTGCCAATACTTTCAGTGGAATTTTTAATCTCTTGGGCATCCATTGGAATCTGTTTCAGGGATTCCATTTCTTTCCTGTGTTGGGCATATATGGTTTTCATCATTTTCCTAAGCTCCTCTATTTTTTTATCTGTAGCTGCTCTAGAGTCACTAATCATGTCTTTCATTCTGGAAATCATTTCTGTTTTGATGTTTTTCTAGAGCCTCAGTCATCTGCTTTGTTACTTCTGCTGTTACTGCTTCCAAGAGTCTGGGTGGGAAGCTTTCAGAGTGTTCCACTTTGTTACCCACTGGATTTGCGTTTGTTGAGCTGGAGGTACGGGGTTGCACCTTGTTTGTGTGTCTTCTCATTTTCTATTTTTTCTTCTTTAGTTTAGTTCTTGGGTTGATGCTTATGAATTGCCTGTGGCAGGTATCTTGTTTGTTAGTTTTGAGAACCCTTTGGAAATGACTACTTCCTCAGAGATGTCTTACAGGTGTAGCTGGTTTTAATGTTATGAGTCTGTTTCAAGATCTTGCCTCTTCAATTTATTGGGGCTGAGAAGTTTCTGTCTATTTGGCCAGTTCCTAGTTCTTTGACCATAGTCTATAATATTATCTGTGACCCTCTGCCAATCTCAGTCTTGGCATGCAAGGAAGAACTGAGTAGAACAATTCTGTCACCTTGGCTAAAGTAGTACAATCAGCAACAACAATAGCATCAAACACAGTCTAGAAAATGACAAACTGTGGTAACTATTGATCTGCCACCTTTAACCACATGAACTAGATGTATGGTTACATAACAATATCCAAGATAAACCAGAAACTTGTATGCAGTAAATATGCCCTCAATATGGTGATTTTACTCTCAAGGGAGAAAATTCAATAAAGATTAGTAGGAAAGAATAAAGAAGTAGAAGAAGAGAAAGAGATGAGAAGCAAGGTTGGAAGCCAGGGGGAAATTATACAAACTTTGGGGAACTAGTAAAGAAAACAGGAGGAAAGGAGAGAAGGAAGAAGTAAAAACAAGGACAGAACAAAAAAAGAAAAAAAAAACAGCAAAAAACTAGAAAGTCACTTTCCTATAAAAACAAGAAAAGAAAACAAGAAAAAGAAGAGCAGAGGGGGGAAAAATACTTAAAAAAAAAAAAAAGAAAGGAAAAAAGATGTCCACTTCCAAGTATGTCTCGGTATGTCTCTGCTGTCACTGGTAGACAGAACAGATAGGCCCAGGTCCTTGTTGATTAATCCTAGCAGTAGATTTATGGCAGAGTAGTGAGAGTTCCCAGCTGGGTTCAATAGCAAGGCTTCCCCAATTCCATTGAAGTTCAGCCTGATCACTGGCTGTGGGGTTGAAACCCAATTTGTTCAGCTGGAGACACACTGTGTGTCTCCCACCAGCTTGGACTCAGTTCTCTGACGGTTTGAACTGGGCTCCTTGCTCTCCTGCTAACTTGAGTTTGAACTCTGTTCCACCTTGCCCCATCTTGCCCAGCACCAAAAGTCGCTAGCAGCTTTTCTGAGTTCTGAGCTTGGCCCCTTACCAAGATGGCAATCAGCTGATCACCACCCTCTCCTGGGGGCTGTCTGAGACCAGATGACTCAGGTAACTCACCAGCCACTGCAGTCTTCAGTGTCCACTGCTCTATTTGTGTGTCTTTCCATGGAGGTCTCTGGGGTCTCCAGTAGTCACTGTGCATCTGCAGGCTCAAACTGCATCACTTGTGCCGAGAGCTGGGGCCACAAGTTGGGGCTGTGAGCCGGGCTGTGAGCCAGGGCCACGCTCAGGGCTGTGAGCAGGGGCGTGACCTGAGACCATGAGCCCAGGCTGTGAGCTGGGGCTGTGACCTGGGACCGCAAGCCAGGGCTGTGAGCCAGGGCCACAAGCCAGAGCTCTGGGAGAAAGCAACATCCATCCATCACCTTCTTCTTCTGGGCTGGTCTCCCCTTTTGCATTCCCCATGAGCTTCAACTCTTGCTTCAGCTCCCTGCTGGGTCCTGAGAACACACTTCCCTCCTTCTTCTCTTCCCTAAATTGCTATATTCCAGTCTCTGGACAACAAACCTTGGAGAGGCTCTTACGCTGATTCTCTCTGCTCCTCCATCTTCCTGGAAGTCCCAAAGAAGACATTTTTTAGATGTAATTTTTTTTTTTCCTTTTGCAGGCTGGGGATGGGACCCAGCACCGCAGGCATGATAGGCAAGTACTCTACCACTAAGCTATACCTTCATCCCCTGCAATTTTAAATTCAGTACTTTCATCACCTCTTATATAAAGACTACTTTTCTTGAAAAAAGTTGCAAGTTTATATCATGTCCCACTAAATATCAAGCTAAAGATCCACAAATATATTGTGCTGCCTTCCTGCAGTCATCCCTCCTAATGTGAATATACAAATATACAGTGTAGGACACAGGGAGAAATTTATCTTCTTTTCATTATATAAATTTGATATCTCTGCAGAAGACTAGGCAAAACTACAATAGGTGGTTCAGATATAGGCATATTTTGTGCCATAAATAAAAATGTGCAATTGAAGAACATGGCATAATTTGGGGGTATAAACAACGATCCACTTAACAACTGTAATGTAATTTTAGGGTAGTAGAAAAGAGGAGTTAATGTGATTCAGAAAACCTGAGCCTAAGTCTGCAACTTTCAGTTTATCTACTGGGAAAGTCTTTAGGGCTGAGCTGGTCATGGAAGTGTGAGGATTACTGTGATCACTGATTTAAAACTGGTCCTTTTCCCTGTAACGGACCTCACTGATGGCCTGTCCAATGTCCACTTTAATCACTTCCTAACAGAATTCTAGGTTTTCCCAAGTGTCTACCCTTCACCTCCACAATCTCAGCCCAGTGAATCCTGAAGGTCCTTATCAGAAGGCCTTACCAGTAAATGGGCCAGGAAAGAGATGCAATTCTGGCTTGAGACACACAGAGAAGCAGAACAATTCCAGAAAGTATTTACTCCATCTTTAAATGAGACACTGAAAAAGATGATGTCTTCTCCTTTGGATCTAAGCATCTCTAGCTGTGAAACCAAGGCAGCAACCTACAACCATAAAGGACCAAAGCCTGAGGACAAGACCAGTGAACCTAAGGTGTCAGAGAAGAGAGATGCAGAGACTCTGGGTCCTTGGCAGTGCTGCTGACCCACAGGGCTTATCAGCACTTTAGCCACCCTGCTTCTGCACTTTATGCTGTCTACAATAATATAGTTTCTTCTTATTTAGCCAGCTAAATCTAAGTTTTCATTGTTTGTAGCTAAAAGCACTCTAACTGCTACATACCCTAGCATTCCAAGTTTGGCCCAGAGTCCTACGCTAGCCATTTTTAAGACTCTTCCACCTGTTGGATCAGATGAGAATCATGAGATTTACCTAGTAAAATAGCAGTTTGTAGTGGTCACTACTGTTAATTCTCAAGCCTTTGAGACCCATTCAGGAAGGGCCAGCTCCACTGACAGTTTCACTCCCTCTGTGCCAAGTTTGGCCAAAGGAATGATCGTGGCGGTTTCCCAAGGCTTCAGTGTAATGAGTAACCCAAGTAGCCATCCCCACATGTGGCAGGCAAAATTTCAACTCCCCTGATCCTCACTCCCTGGTGTTATGCTTGTGTACATACGCATCTTATATGGCAAAAGAGCCTTCGTGGATGGAATTAAAGTCATAGATTTTAAAATAAAGAGATTATCCTGCCTTATCTACCAGGCCCAATATCATCATAGGAGCTCTCAAAAATGGAAAAAGAAGGCAAAATAGTTCCCGAGAGAGAAAAGATGCAAGAGGCGGGAGAGATTTGCAGCATGAGAGGGACTCGAACTTCTTGTGGCTTTGAAGATGGAAGAAAAGAAGTATGTGCCAAGGAACACAGCAGCCCCACAAGCTAAGAGCCTTCAGAAGACATCAATCAAGGAAATGAGAAGCTCAATCCTATAATCACAAGCAACTGATTTCCAAAAACCTGAAAAAACAAGGAATTGGATTCTCCCCTAGACTCTCCAGGAAGGCAAGCAGCCCTACTAACTAACATCTTGATTTAAGCCTGATGATTTTCAAGTGATCCCACTAGACTTCTGGCCTTCAGGACTGTAAAACAAAATATTTGTACTATACTTAAAAGTCACTGGGGCTGGGGATTGAACTCAGTGGTTAGAGTGCTTGCCTCACAAGCACACACCCCTGAGTTCAATCCCCAGCACCCAAAAAAAAAAAAAAAGTCACTAAGTTTGTGGTAATTTATTATTGCAACAATTAAAAAACTGAGATTCTGGCCCACCTGGGGTGCCAGGTCCAAAAGGCCCACATCTGTGTCATCCTCAGAATCCCCAACCCTCTGATCCCCTTAGCACTCCCAGGGATCAAACCACACCTATGGTGATAGTTATCAAGTCACGCTTCTCTACCTGTAAAGTATAAAGCCCTTAACCACCCTACAGTCACAATAATTACACACACACACACACACACACACACACACACACACTCTGACCTTTCACATTCAAAATGCAGTGACAGGATGGTGTTCTCTCTGCCAGACAAATACATCCACCCTCCAAAATACACCCTCCCCAAAAAATTGTAACTATCAACTCTTGTCCTTGAAACTAGGAAAAAAGTAGAAAATAACCTAAAAAATCTCCACATTTTTCTGAATTATCTATGGAAATACCATCCTTGGTATTCTGCAATTCTTGACAATAAGAACTGTGAAAATAATCACGAATTCCTTTCCAAACTCAGAGAAACAGTTACAGCCATCAAGAACATTAACTTTGGGGCTGCGGATTTAGCTAACTTTGATTCTGAATAAACAAAATAAATCCTTGCATCCAGGGTAGTTTTTGCAATTTCCCTCTATGCCACCTTGCACACACACACACACACACACACACACACACATGCACGCACGCGCCCAACTGCTAACTGCTTTAAACTTCTAGGGTTGTTTACCACACTCTGCCAGTGTAGTCGCTTTATGTTTGCTTGACCACATGCAAAGCAGGTTGGCCATTGGTTGGTCTTCAATGACCTTTATTGTTTTCATACCTTTTCTGCATATGACTGAGCTGTCAGTCTTTTCTACAGCAAAAACTCCAATCACTAATGGATTTGTGTTTATATAAGTATGTACACCCACAAACACACATACACACAAGCATGTATGGAATGTTATCTGTATGTACATGCTAATATGAATACACAATAGACATACATCTAAGGTGCCTGTATAATGATTTGTGGGTAAATACTATTTTCACATACAATATACAGCTTATGCATGCATTACCTATGTTTCCCCAAGCCCAGTCTGAAAGGTAAAAGAAGATCACACTTAGAATAAATAAGATTTCTCTGATTTTTTCTTTAATGTGTTATCGTGGCCTCTCCAGCATTCCTCAGTCTCCTTGACTATAGCCGGGACCCACACGATGTCCTGAGCATGCTCAGCAGCCCACCTTCTCCCTGACCAGCTTGCGATGACTGTGGCTGGCTCATGTGAAACTCACGAAGATTTTAAAGCAGACTCGAAGACGTTGCTGGTGTCCATTCCCACTGTGCTCCTCGAAGTCACTCAGCCAAAATGCCAGGGCCCTCAAGCTACCCTGCTGGACCCAAACTGCTGCAGGTTCTGCTGACAACAGTAAAGCGATGGTGCCACCCAACACAGCAGCACTACTCTGCAGCCCTGCCACACCCAGACGGGACCCCCTTCAGCCAAATGTCTATTACCTGGTATCCACCAGAGAACTGATTGATTGTTAGGGGGGAGAAATCCCTGCACATTTTGCTGACCAGAGGTGAAGTTTTCTGCATTGAGAGTGAGAACAGGAAACAGAGTTTGCTTTTTACCTCATGAAATACTGCATAACGGTAAATGCACATAATCTGGAGCAGATTACCCAAGTTTAAATCCCAGCTCTGTCACTAACCAACCATGTAATTTATTGAGCATTTACTATCTGCCAGGCATTATACTGTCTTGCATGTATTATTTCACTTAATTACTAAAGGATTCCATTTAATGACAAGTACTGTCATCCCCATTTTACAGATGAGAAAACTGAGGATTGAATATTTTATCTTAAATCTCACAGAAGTACAAGGATCTAAACACACGCATTTAACTTCACAGCTCACGTTCTTAACCATTGCATTGACTTGCAATTATTTTACAACCATTATCTTAATCACACTTGTATTAGTGAGAGTTCTACAGAGAAAAGGAGCCAATAGGATATATATTTATAGAGAGGTTCATTTGAAGGAATTGGCTCATGTGTTGGGTGGGTGGCACGTCTGGAGCTTGAAGGATGGGCCAGCAGCCTGGAGGCCCAGGAAGAGCCCATAATGTAGCTCACATCCAAAGCTCGTGGGCTGGCATAATTCTCTCTTGCTTGGAGAAGGTCATATTTTTCATCTAGTCAGGCCTTCAACTGATTGAGTCAGGCCCACTCAAACTAAAGGGCAATCTGCTTTACTGGTAGTCCATCCATTTAAATGTTAATCTCATCTAAAAACAGCCTCACAGAAACATCCAAACATGTTTGATCACATATCTGGACATTTGGCCCAGCCAAGTTGACTCATAAAGTTAACCACTATGTCATCCATCAGAATGTTGCCCCAAAAGAGCGAGGGAAGATAGGATTCACAGGAAGAATGGAAAATTGTCTGGAGATGAGGTAGCCCAGTAGGACAGACCTGGAAGGGGCAGCAGAGCGAGGACCCGGGGATTTGCACACTCAGTACCTTAAAAAAAGCAAAGACCAAACAAGGAACAGCAGATCCTTTTGACTGACATATTACCCCAGGTCCATCCTACTAAACCTAATCACTGAGAACCCTCTCATCCACAGGAAATGAGCTAAAGGATTTTTATAGGATCTTATATGAGAATAATCTGCATAAAGGTTAGATTAATTTTCACCAGCTAGAGGCGCATTTGGTCAGGACCCCTCAGTCTGGGACATGACTCAAAGGGTCCATTCCAAGCTTAAAGGTTCAGGACTGCTGTAAAGCATTACTCGTCTCCTCTCAGTGGTGGTAAGGGAGTCATCTTGGACACTGAAGGAAGCACTTTCTCATTTGGGACAGTCAATCAAGAATGCAAGGAGAGTTGTAAGGAAAATGACACTTCCTTTGGAGCTGACTGCAACAGCTCAACATTCTGAGAACAAAACCTCCTTCCATCCCTTTTCTTCATAGATTCGGGGATCACAATAAGGGATTTCCTTGTTATTAGAATGGCCACAACCTGAAGACATTGTATCCACCGAGGGTCCCATCATGAATTTTAGACTTTGGTCATAGAAAACAATGGACTATATAATTTAGCAGATAATGACTTCGGTACCAATGATGTTAGCTCCAAAGTAAAATGTGTCCATGTAGGTTGAAAATTGAGCTAAGTTGCCAAATAGGTACAGGAAAAGCTGGGTCCTGTTGAGTATGGCCTCCTGAAGTCCTGCATGAGCTAGAAACAAACTTTTTTTGCTTTCTTCACTGGGTGCTGAGTGTATTTGGTGAGGCTCCTCCAAGGTGACCCCATCCCTGAGTCTTTTTGATCAACATTTAGATGGACGCTGTGATGGCTAACTTTATGTGTCAACTCTGCTGGGCCACAATGTCCAGAAATGTTAAACAGAGATAAGGTTAAGCACGGAGATGGTGGAACCTGACACAAGTTCAAACCTGGCTTTGCCATTCACTGCATAAGGCCTGAGGACAGCACCAACAAGGACAATACAAATATGTAGGTCCTGCCACTCAACGCAAGTATAGGGCATGCTTTCCCACCAGGCATGTCAAGGTCATAAGAGAAAGCAGAAAAATTCCAAGTATCAAAAACATCATGAATAAAGGGTCCAAGTAAGGGGACACACAAGGATGATCCAGGAAGGCCACATCTCCAGAACTTCAGATTATGCCACAGGTCCCGGTTCATGGTGGCATAGCAGTCATACTGCTTCTCAAACCTGCAGACCTCTCTGTAGATATACTGAACAATCATTGTAAATAACCGGAATATATCTGGAAGTGTAGCAGGAGCAAAAGAAGTTGCTTCCTTGTAGCAATTTCACATGTAAATGGGTTGCAGGCTTATTTACACTACTGTCATAAACCCATAGAAAATGAAGTTTAATTATTTTCTCATCAGTTAATCTCTCTTACAAATTCCCCCATTCCCCCTTGCAAGCAGAAAGGGGGAACTAGAAATTTTAGTTCAATTCTATAATCTCAGGACAATCTCAAGTTCTGAACAGAGTCCTTAGGTAATATTAGATCTTTAGGGAAAAAATGATCAGTCTTCCTGATGTCCTGTCTTCCTTCTTCTCTTCCCCAAGATGATATCTAAGGACAGGAAAATGTCATTGATTCTATCATGATGTCCCCTGTTGCAAAGCACCTAGACCGAGCTTTTGTTAGACTGAGGACCTTTACAGGCAGCCAGCATCTACACAGGTGCTAGTGTCATCTATAGAGGGCAGCGTCTGGCCTGGCCTCTTGCACCTCCCCAGTGGCCTGGCAGTTCTCCCTTGTTGACTCATTTGAGCTCTGCAACATCCTTTATCTGGCTACTGGGAGTCACCTTCCTCTTGCCATGCCAGATTCCAAGGCAGGCTTGCTGGCTCTCAAACGGTCCTCGTTTGGGATGGGAGCAGCTTGTGGCTGCTTTTGGGACTCCCCTATACACGTATATTGGTTGGCAGAAGGGAAGGGTAATCCAGTCCCTTCCCAGAGTCCCAAATCTACACTGGAACAAAACTGCCCTGCCTTTGAATATCTTATCCAACAAACCCATTTCCCCTCTGCCTGTCAAGTCTGTCTATTTTACCCACAATTCCCCAAGCAAGGAAGGGTGAACTTTCGCTTCTGTGAGAAAGGAAAGATTTCTTTTCTCACCAATCACTATTACAAAAGGCAGATTAACAAGAGAAAAGCACTGAATTCGTTTACTGTAAGTTTTACTTAACGTGGAAGACTTTAGAAATGAGGACCCAAAGAAATGAGGAAACATGTTCAATGAAGAGGTAGACAGTCTTGGGGACTAATGACAGATCAGGAAGTATGGTCTGATGGTAATAAACTGGGCAGGGGGACAACTTAGCAAGGCCTGTTTGTTCCGATTCTCCTCCATCTCTTTGTGTCTTCAGAAATAAGAATGTTCCTTTCTTTGGGGTACAGGGAGGATACGACTCCAACAAGGGTCTTATGACCTATTTCAGAGAAGTACAACAAGGGGAAGTTGAGAGGAATATTCCTGTTTCAGTGGTTTTCTCAAATGCCAAGATGCTGTGGTTTGGGGTATGTGTTGTGGCACCCATCACTTCTGTTTTCGCTTTTGCTGAGACTTTCCCATTGTTATTTCTTCTCCTTCCAAATTTCCAGAATGCTTCTTCCACAATCTTAGTTTGTGATTAAGTCTTAAAGGTGAGTGAAATTCATGAGAGAGAGAAAAGAAAAAATGATTTTACCAACAACAGGAGCTAAATTTGGATATTTATATACCTCATTACTCTGAAAAGAATGATCTCTACCAAATACTCAGAACCCTCCTTAAAAACAGGCAAGGGATGATTTTTGGGTGTCCTTACACAAAGCTAACGCAGATGGCATTTGAATCGGTACATAATTGGGATGCATAAGTATATGTATAGCAACAAGATGTGCAAAACTTGTGATTCCCCAGACTTTGACCACAGGAGAATAGGATGTGAGCGTTATGCTAATTAGCTCATTAATATCATGAATACAATTAACAAATGAAGTCAATTATCACTGGCAAGCATTCATTACAAAGAGATAAGTTGCTGTGCTCTAGCCACACGAGTAACTATTTTGCTGCCTTTGTCCGGAAGCTCTCTTTTCATCTTTGCTCATTTATTACCACTAAATGGATAAATGCCTGAGAATGTAGGCTCAGCTCATTACTTATATATATTACCTTGATTAGAATTTGACCTCATGCACATTTTAGTTAGAAGAGCCCTACGAAATATCACTTCTATTTATAACTCAGCCTCATCTGCCAAGTCCACAGGAGAAAGCCTAATTGGAAAGAATAAAAGGTTACCTTTGCGTGTAAACTGCACATTCATTTAGTCATCGATTTTATTTCATTCTAATTATCAGTGGTTGTGCATCTCCTGATAGCTGGGATATAGCTGTTTTTCTCCTAATAACTCCTAAGAGACAGAAACCCTAATGATCAGACCAGCAGTTTGTGAAGCCATGGCCTCAATGTATGGTTTATTGGGGCTGTCAAAAATTCAGAAATACTTAGGGCCCAAATTTTGACTTCCATAAGACTGGCTCTGAGACCAAAGACCTATTTTTACACAACTCTTTCACTCTTTCTGTCATAGGATGTGCATATTCTCTGTAATTTAAAATAAAAATGTTCCTGCCCAAACTCCCCAAATTAAATATAATGTACGTCTTGTTGCGGGCAGTTTTTCTTGCCATCCATCCATAAGAAGTGAAATCACAGTCCCCAGCTGTGGATTTTAAATTATTTGAAGAAAAAGATGAAACTGATCTCTGTGGGGAGCCACGCCAGTTACCAACACTAAGGTCAATGTCACACTCAGCCATCTTTGCTCTCTCCCCAGCCCATCTCGCTTTCCCCCAGTCACACAGTCTCCCCTCCTGTGCATTCGTCATAGCAGGCTGCCATAACAAAGTTCCACATACTGGAGAGCTTGAACAGCAGAATCTATCTTCTCACAGTTCTCAAGGTTGGAAGTCTGCTATAGTGTGATCTACAGTGTCCCCCAAAGCCCATGCATTAAAGACTTGGTCCCCAGCCATGGCTCTACTGGGAAGTGGGACCTTTAGGCAGTGGAGTCTTATTGGAGGAAGTTGGGTCACAGTGGGAAGACCATCACTCCTTCCTGTCTCTTTCTCTTTGCTTCCTGGCCACCATGCAGTTCGCATCCTCCTGCACCACGCATGTCCACCATGATGTACTTACTGTGCTGCTACAGGTCCAAAGTAACATGGCCAAGTGACCTTGGACTGAAACCTCAGAAATCATCAGCCAAAATAAACATTTCCTGCTTTTAAATTGATTGTCTCAAGTATTTGTCACACCCACGGAAAGTGAACATAAAGACAAAGATTAGTCTGCTGGCACAGTCAGGTCACAGTGAGGGCTCTCTTCCCGGCTCTCTTCCTGCCCAGCTTCTCGTTCACATGGTAGAAAAAGAGCTGTGGTGTCTCCTCCTCTTTCTGTAAAGGCACTAGTTTTATCAGACAGGGACTCCATCCTTAGGACCTCATGTACCTCCTTCAAGGCTTTTCATCTTCAATATAGCCCACACTGGGAGTTAGAGCTTCAACACATGAATTTAGGAGCACACAATTCTATCCATGGCACCTTGGCCCTGCACATTCACATTCTTATTCACTATGACGCATCGTCCTTTCCAAAAAGAAAAGTTTAAGGATGCTGTGTGGGGAGGGAGGATGGTGGGAAGTAGGATTCACTGTGTTCACCAGGCCCTATCAATTTTGCCATCTGGCTCCTGACATTGCTTCATCAGTAGACACTTAGAGAAGCCAAGGCAGAAATTTCTCAGAAAGGTAAAAGCTGATCGGATAGAGGGGCTGCTTCCTCAGAAGTGGTTATCAGACCTCTGAGTTCTGACTGTGAGAGGCAGGTCAGCTAACACAAAATAGGGTGAAGAGAGATGTCCCACTTCTTGTTACGTTTTTCCTACAATGTAACACCCTCAAGGAAAAGTACAGTATCCTGCTCACTTTTTTGGTTTGGTTTGTTTGTTTGCTTGTTTCTTTATTTGTCTATTTGTGACAAGATCTCATTTTGTATCTTAGGGTAGCTTCCAACTTGCTACATTGCCCAGGTTGACCTCAAACTCATAATCTTCCTGCCTCTGCCTCCAGAGTCTGGGATTACAGGTGAGTGCCACTGTGCCTAGCTGATCTTGCTCACTTGTGAACTTCTGCCTCACCTAGCATGGTGTCTTGCACAAAAATGGGTGCTCAGTGCCTCCTGAGTGACTGAATGTATTGTAAAGGTTGGATTCCTTTTGTGCCATATGCCAAGTGCTGAGTAGAAACTATTGTTTTTATCATTTTATTCTTATGTATATCATTAAATATATTTGTTCACTTCATCTCCACTGCCTGAGCCAAACTGAATGCAGATACAAGAATAATATTAAAACAACTCCAGGACAATCACGTATATATTCAGTTCTTCTTGGTCTTCTCCCAACTCTGTGAATATTTTAAACAGTAGAATATGAGCTATTTTCTATTTAGTGTGACTATAAGAAGAAATTATTCTGAGCTATAGTAAAAGCACAACTGACATGACACTCATTTTGCAAATAAATGTATTCCTTAGCATTCTTACCAGGGTGCATTTACTATATTTTCTTATTGTGGTTATGTCGAACAGCTAAGTTTGCTGCTTTCATCAATTTATGGTATTAGAAGTGTTTCCATTTTGAAACTGCATCTCTTATCTAGAGAAGGTGACTGAAGAAAAGAGCAAGTCAACAGGGTCAGAGGAAGGCTTGCCCTGAAGATGGGGACAAGAAGTGTCACCTGATGGAGAAAGGCAGGTGAACAGGAAAAATTGCCAGGCCACAGCCCAAGGCTATTTGTACTTCATACAAGCCTCATCTGTGGGCTTTTCTATAAATGCTGGTGTGTCTTTATCCCAATCTAGCCAAGGTGCACCTGGATACAAGGAACAGAATAGAATCCCTTCAGATTTGCTCACAAAAAGACTTCCGATCCAAAGATACATGGAAGAGCAGGGGAAAATAAAAAGAGGATTCAGAGGACTAACTAGGGCTTGTCTGGAACCCTCTGCAGGACAAGTTCCCAGATTGTCATAACAGGTATCTGGGTATGACAGCTAAGGAATGTGGGCTCCTTTCTGGTGTGTCCGTGACTTAGTCCCTTGCTAGTCAAGGTGCGGCCCTGAGACTAGCAACACTGGCATTACCTAGGGACTCGTCAAGAATGCAGCATCTCAGGCCCAAGCCAGCCCTATTGAATCAGGATCTACATGTAAGCAAGGCCCCAAAGAGTGGAGGGAGACAGACAGACAAAAACAGACAGAGAGACAGCATGGATGTAAAATACAGGAACACACCACAGCTGAGGCACAACAGCTCCACTGACCTCTGGAAAGGTGGATGAACCAAAAGGTGTGAAGAGAAGTTAGGCATAGAAGGCCAGCTGGCATGCACGAATGTCTGAAATGTGTTTCTGAGCTAAACTAATTCTGCATCCATTTTCAGTGTTTCATTCCCCAGACAGTCTACACTGTGGGCTGACTGTTATCCCCTCCATGCGCATCTCTGAAATGAGACACCCTTGCTGCTCAGGTGATTACAAACGTCAGCTCTCCTTAGCTGAGTAAATGTTGGGCCCTTTATAAGACTGTTGTCACATCAGAACTGCAATGCACAAATAAAGCAGAAGAGAAGGGAGTTCTTTATGATTCTTACCATTGAGTGATCCAGTAATGAGCTCTTATAACCTTCTTTTTTCTCTAAACTCTGAATCCCTCCAAAGCACTATCTTCACTAAGGCTCTAATCCCAGGTGGTGGTTTCCATACCTGGACATGTAGAACGGAGCTATATGTCATTTTTCTCCTCAGGGTTTCAACTGAGCTTGAGAAGGCCGCCTGTGGGTAGCTAATTAATGGATTTTTTTCTTACATCTGTATGTACCTGGCATTATTTTGATTAAATTTTCAAGCTGATTAACAATGAGTCCAAAAAATTTGCAAGCATTGTTTCCTGCTTGGAGGAATAGAGAACCGAATCCCGAGAGACAAACCAAAAAAGAGAAGGCAGCTGTAGACACAAAGATTAGAAACAAAATAGGTGCTCTTTTTTTTTCTCTCTTTTTCCCTCTCCCCTCTCATAAAAGCACTCATCTTTCTGTGCTCCAGTTTTCAGCACACAGAAATTTTTGATGCTTATCTGCTAGCAGCCAGAAGTGTAGAAATCCCTCCAGTGTCACAGATTCAGGATTTCTACTACAGCCCCTTAATTGTGTGCCCTGCCAATCAAAGTTAAGTCCAGTGGGACTCACTTTCTGGGGCCATTCAGCTTGAGCTCTTGGGGCTCCCTGAGCACACTGCCTTGTTAGAGAGACACTGGCCACTCCCCTTTGTCAAGGATATTCAGATGCTGTCTTGGGGTAAAGAAGGATCAAGACCTATCCAAAGTTCTCTCCTTGATGTCATTTTTACAAACACATAACTATAAGAAAACAAAGAGAAGGAGAACTTTGAAAAAAAATCTATTAAAATAGGTCCCCAGAACAGCATCTTCAGGAAGGTGCCTTTCAAACCATGAGGCTCTGGTGGATGTTTCCAACTTGTGCCAAGAGGTGGAGACTTGATCCAATCAGGCCAGTTACTAAGTAGCTTTGGTCACTGTGATTGGCCCAGGGGTGGACATGTGACTCAAGTCCAGCCAATTGGAATTCTATCCTGAGTTTTCTTTCAAATTTAAGCTGAGGAAAAAGGACCTCTCCTCTCTTCTCTTAGAACTGTAAATAAATGATACTGCAACCACAGCAACCTGACTCTAGCATATGAGAGGCACATCTGAACATCAAGCTGGGTGTCTGAACATCAGTGACACCCAAGGCAAGCAATGAATGGAGACCTCACAATATTCAATCCCTGGTTCCAGTTATCTCTCATGCTGATTCCGCTCTGCCCTTCTCAGCTCCGTCAACCACTAAGCCCTCTTTTCCATTTTCCCTAGTTCAGGTTCAGTTTCTTTCATTTGCCACCAAGACAGTCCTAGCTAATAGTATTAGTCCTTCTACTATGGCTACAGTTGGCCTCAGAAAACCTCCTCTATTCAGTGGAAGTCCCTCCTTAGAGGCAAGCAGAACTGACAGAGAATTAAGATGCACACCATAATGTAATCAGAAGATTTGGAGGAAGAAGAAAGGGAGGGAGGGAGGAAATAAAGACAACTTCAAGTATTGTATATCAAGAGCTGGATCTCAGAGGGAGCCTATGTATCCATCAACAGGCAAATGGATAAAGCAGATGTGGTATTCAAACACAGAGGAGTGCTACTCTGCCATGAGGAGGGACAGACAAGTCATTTGTGGGAGGATGCATATACGCGCCTTGAGACCATAGTGTTGGGTGAAATAAATCATACATGCAAGCTTGAAGACATGGTTTCTCTTATAGGAAAAACCCAAATTATAAATAAAGAGCAAAATAAAAGATAGATAATAGAAAGCAGGGAGATAAATCTTTCTCAAATGGAAAAGGGATCGAGAGATTGAGGGAGGGAGAAAGGAGGAGAGGGAAAGGGATAGAAAAGGAAAGTAAATGTATTCTGTACATGTGCCACCTCCACACAAGGAATATAAACATTATGTACTACAAACATGTACTAATAAAAATAAAATGCGCAATAAAAATATCAAATTGCCATTTTTACACAAATCTTCATTATTAAAGGAATACAGGAATCCTATTTACATGGATTATACCCACCAAGCCTCATACTCACATCTGTGTGTGAAACAAGAAGTACCCTATGTGCCCATTACAGAGAGCACTGGGTAGGTCCTTGCCCACGGAGAGGATGTGAGACTGAATGTCAAAGACTATAGACTTAGTGACCAGTAACTCCATCTCTCTGGGAGTCTTTTCTCATCTTAAAAAGACTTTTTTTAAGAGAAGGAAAAAGGGAACTTAAACTAAGTGTTCTCTAAACCTTCTAAAGCTAAACTTTCTACACACAAAGTCTCCAAAGGCACACTCAACTTCTCCCATAAAATTAAGAAGGAAATTTCAGGGAAACTCTTATTATCCCTTTAATCCCAGGTCTGTAGTGGAATCTCTGCAGCACAGGGGGAAAAAAGAGTCCACCTCCTCCCACTCCATTTATGATATGGTCCAGGAATGTCCATTTCTCAAAAGGCAAAGACTTCATCTTAATGAAGATCTTGATCTTTTAAAAAAAAAAAAGATCTTGGTCTTTATCTTGATTCTAATCATCTTGATTGATCCTTGTACCTTCAGAACCTAATACAGGCCAAATAATCACATGCTGAATAAGCAATTTATAAAAAACTAATGGACTTCTAGGTTATGATAGTGACTAATACATTCCCCCACTTTCCCCAGAAAACATAAAACAAAAATGCAAAATTTCCAACAGCTTTAAAAATTAAAAGTTCTAGCCCTCTTTAGAACCCTACAGGAATATTTCCCAACCAAAGGAACATAAGCCCCTGAAATTGGGTCCACACAATCAAATAGAAAGAATTTAGAAGAAATTCCCTCTACATCCTTGAGTATGCCTACATTTTTGCAAAAAAAAAAAAAAAAAAAAAGACCACAACCACTTTCTTTCTCACAAGAACTGTATCCTAAGATTGACTCCAGTTTAGCACAAGCCCTAAGGGTATTCAATCCCAGGCAAGCATTAAAACTTATAAAACCAAATAAATTAAAAACAGTGTGGCACTATCATAAAAGTCAGGATATAAGAGCTGGTGTGGTTTATCTCACTGACTTAGGCTCAAATTCAGTCACATTTCTTCTACTTTTCTAATTGATTGGTCAATGGGGATATTTTAATGGTCCAGGGTAGAAATATTGGAGGTAGAGGTGAAGAGTATACGGGCTCAAGAGTCAGAAAATGAAATCAACAGGACTTAGTGATGGACTTCGTCACTCACTTATAATCCAAAAACACAAATCAAAAAAAGTTATCAGTATGTTCATCACAGAGTCAAATTTCAAAATGTAAATCATGATGGATATTTCTTTCAATCAGCATAACAATACCTATATGGATTGCTACATATTAGGAGTAAGGAATAGCAACAAATTCTGTTCTATATTTTCATGTACACTATTTCACAGAAATCACATCAGTCAGTGACTAATAGGAATAACTTTAGGGAGAGTAAGCCATGAATCACAATAGAGATTTGCTTCTTAAAACACAGTTAACGTTATAATCTCATGTCGTCTATCATAGGACTATCATATGGTCCTCAGAACTGTGCCTAATTGAGTTGAAAATAGTTTTAAATCCCCTTTCTTCTATCATGGAAAATGTAAATCACAGCCAGAGTTCCACTTTTCATCAATGGCTTATCCACAGGGAAAAACCACAATTAAAGAGCTAGAATGAGTGCAGCAATAAAACACAGAACCAATCATCAACTGTCATAAAGGCATAAAACCTCACTTAGCAGCTCGAGTCTGCTTTGTACTGTGCAGACAAAAAGCAGAGGGCATAAGGTCTTTGCTTTAAACTGCACAGGTCTTTTACACTGCCCACCAGTGACAGTGATGTAAAAATGAAAAACGGAAGAGCCCGTTGAGTATGAGATGCCTTGATAATATTCAGCACTTTGGCATCATGTAGATAAGATGTCTTTTCTTAAGACATGTTTGGGTTTTTTTTAGTACATGTTTACATTCCTTGTGTGGAGTTGGTACAAGTACATAACACATCTTAATTCCTTGACATCTTAGTAACACATTAAGTGTTCACACTCCACTAAGGTCTTCATGCTTCACCTGGGATTGCATAAAATAAGGTGATGTGCTTTTATACCATGTGGATTAGGGCATGAGCCAGCAAACTCGACTCAAGTAAACCCAGCAACATTATAATCTAGCTATTCCAAGGACCATTCTAGAACCTGAAGTATTCATTCCATTGTCAGGCCATATACTGTATTTAAATTTGGAATTCACAAAATCGACACACTGTAGTTACACTTTTGTAATGTGAGCTTGCCTGGCTTGCTAGCCTGCATGCAAAACAGGGGTTGCAAACACAAAATAATATCTTTTTGGCTCACGACTCTCTATAATTTTGGGAATTCTAATCCCAAATCAAAACCATCCCCAAATTATTCTTGATGCTCTCAGAGGGTCTGTCACATGTGTTCCCAAATAAAATGGACTATTGCAATAGTTTCCTAACTAGACTCCTTATACCCTCATGTTCCTCACATACCTGCCTAAGAAATATTTTCAAAGTGCAACTCAGTCATTCCTCTGCTTTAATTTCTCAATATCTTTAAGTCATTGTTCAATGATAATCTCTTCACTATTAGGATAAAGACCCAGATCTTGACCTACAAAGTTCATCATGTTTGGCTCATTTTATCACTCCAGCCAAACTTTGAACCATATTCTTTCTCCATAAAGAGAAATGTCAGTCATAAAGAGAAAGATCCTCAAGGCTAGCATGAAAATTGCTATCACTGGGCCTTTGTACATATTGTCCCTTCTGCCTCTAGGGGATAATCTCTACCAATTATTTCTGACAGATGAGGTAATTCCCTCTCTTCCTGAAGACTTCAGTTAAACTATTTTTTTCTGGTAGAATCCTTTATTAATCTCCATTACTGGACCAGTTGCCCTGACTCCATACTCTTCAATATACTATGCACTTCTCTTCCAGAGGCCTTGGTGTATATCATACGTGTAATTGTATTTTACTTGTCTACATTCCCCAAATTTTAAGCTTGCCACTGTAGCCCTATTGTCTTTCATAGAACCTAGTATATAGCTCCATAATTATCAGGCAAATAACTGGTTACAGTAAGACTACATTGCTAAAGCAGGCTCAATGATAATTTAAAGACTGAAAGCAGATGGCGGTTTTTTTTCACCAAAAAATTAGTAGTGAGCATTCCATGTCAATGAGTGGCTCTATACCACGCCCCTCTATTACCCTCACCTGCAAGTCTAGTTTGAGGTGGTAGGTTCCAGCCAATAGGAAAGAAAAAAGAGAGCTTGGAGACGCATATCCAGGTATCTAAAGTCCAAAGCTGCAGCATATGACACAAATCAGTTCTCACACTTCACATGCCCAACTGCAAGGGCAACTGATAAATGTAAGACAGCTTGGCAGCTGTATGCCCAGCTACAGTCCTATTGCTACAGGGGAAGAGAGGAAAACACATGGACAGTTAAGCATCCCCACCACAGAATGAATGAATGATTGAATGAGTGGGTGAAAACAGTCCTTCCAGATTCCACATAGCAAGCACCATTTTCCCCCTTTTCTGCCTTTCTGCCAAAGTCAACAATGGAGCACTCAAACCCCAGAATCCAAGGTCAGATGCCTGCTTATATGCCCAAAGCAGCTAGTACTAGTGCTGCTGAAGCTACTGGTCTGTGTCCTCAAAGCCCCCAAGGAAGAACAGTGGAAGCTGCCTCTTTCCATCTCCTTGCTCTTTCACTGCAACTCCCCTCTTTCTGGAACTCAGGTCCGGGTCCACTGTGGGTGAGCGGGAAGGCAAGTCAAGTGATGAACTGGACTCGAAGTCAGCCCAGTGCTCTGACACTGGCACCACATTCCAGAGCAGAGAATCTCTTTGTTCAGGTTGACCTCTTTCTCAGGAGGATCACTGGTCCTACACAGGCAAAGACTGCCGGAGAAATCATCCCACAGAAGCCTTCCCTAACCACCCAGGCGTGTTTGAAGGGAATTGTTCAGAAGTTGTTCTCAAGACCTCGACGAAATAGGATAAATAACATTTCTAAAATCCAATTCCTTTATAAAACATTTTCAGGTTATTAAAACACACAGTTATCAACAAACCTGGAAAAGGTGTTTTATGCTGTTCCGGCAACTATCATTACATAGCAGATATAAAATTTAATGGCATAAAACGATCAGTTTATTATGCTCACAAATTCAGTGGGTCGGGAGTTTGAACAGAGCACAGTAGGGAAGGCTTTCTGCCCTCCACTGACCAGGTATTCTACTGGGAAGACTCAAAGGCTGAGGGTCATTCAATGACAGAGGAGTGAAATTATCTGACATATTCACATGTCTGAATGACCTTGGCAGTCAGCTGGGATCTCACCTGAGGTACTGCCTGGAATGCCTGTATATGGCTTCTTCACCTGGTCTCTCCATGTGAGCTGTCTTCCTCCTACCATGGCTTCGCCATACTCTGTTGATCAAAGCAGTCATGGAGGTCCACCCAGCTTCAAAAAGAGGGAACACAGACGGGATTTCACAGTCACATTGTAAGAGCATGTGGGATGGGAGAGACTTTTGCCATACAATCTGCAGCATATGTCTAGCTGCCTCTGATAAAAGCAAATTCTCCAAAATAAATAAACCCATTAGGAATATTTCTGAGATAATAAGGATTTGGCTTTAATGACTTGGAAGGCAGAATAATGTAACTAACTCTAGTCAAAAATATTTTACTTCTATTAAAATAAAATCCAAGCTAATAGTCTTCAATGGCTTTGAAGACCAACCAGCCAAAGAGACAGACTGTCATGCGTTCATACCATACATGTACCATCAAAATGAAAGGGTGGATGGATGTATGACTTAGAAATTACTTCTACACAATTACAGGCATAATGAACTATAGGATAAAGAAAATGTTTCCCTTGCACATTGTATTTCTTTTAATATCTTTATTGCTGTCCCTGGGTAACCCAAATGTCCTCAGGCTTCACCCAATCTGGGGAGTCACAGGGGAGGAAATGTCCTCAAGTTACAGTTTTGTGGCCTCCATTTGCATTCAAAAGATTTTGCAGGTATTTCCACCTCCCTGGCCTCAAAGTCACCGCTATTCTGAGAATCTCGGGGGTCTATGGAAACAAAACTCTTTGCACCTTCTGCTCCAAATGTCCACTATCAAAGAGCCACTTGAAGGAGCAATCTGTGTCCAGCCACAGTTGCCAGGGTCATCCACGAAGATACTGTTCTGGTAGTCAAAGTCTCACCTAACATTCTGGCTCCACACCAAGCCTTCTGGTAGCCAACCTGCATCTGTGGAAATGGCCTGCTCACCAATGCCGACACCCAGACACGCAAGCCAATGCTGGTGATTCGGCAAGGTTCATAACATCCCACATCAACGTAACCTCTTCTCTACTGCTCTTGCTCTCTCTCTCTCTCTCTTCCTCTCTCTCTCTCTCCCCCTCCCTCTCCCTCTCTCTCCCTCTCTCCCTCTCTCTTTCTCTCTCTCTCTCTGCCTCTGCCTAAAACACTGTTTAGTACTGGAGTCTGACATTAGAAACAGATGGGAAGGCCAGTGTCCACACCAACCCCAAGTCAGAATCCTCAGGCCAGAGCAGGCCTGAGTTCTGTGCAGGGGTATGGAGAATGGAGTACAAGAGTGAGACAGAGAAAAAAAAGAAATGTAGAAAAGAGTAACAATCAATGACTCTAGTAGATAAAGTTTATGTGTTTATTGTTTATTACCCCCAAATTTTTCTATAGGTTTGAAATATTTCAAAATAAAAAGTTGAGGGAACAATTTTAAAATAAAAGACGAAAATGAAATTGTTTTAATGACTACATCCTATGAGTCTGCTGGTAAGCTGCACTGGGTATAGTAATTAAAACAAGAAGGGATGATGCCCCAGACTAAGGCAATGAGAGTACGAGTGTTTGTGGAAGTGAGAATTGAGAAACTGCTAACTGGAAACAAGAGGATGTGGGGAGTGAGAGAAGGAGGAGGCACAGGTGTCTCCTCCAGTTAAGGTAGATAACTCAAGAAGAGGACAGGAGATAAATTCTATTTTGACACAGAGTTCAGGTTCAAGTTCCTATGTGATATCCACGTAGAGATGGTCAGAAGGCAGACCGGATAGTGGGCGACAGGTCAGTGCCGAAGTTGTAAAGACTCAGGAGACAAAAGATGCTGAAGTGGGTGCATATGTGAAGTACATATGGATAACGTAGTACATATGAAGTACTATGCATTACATAGAAGTACAGTGAAGGGGAAGACAAGGATGGGCTGCTAGAGAGGACTGAGGGGAATTGATACCCAAGATGAAGCACCCAGCGTTCATCCACACTCCATTCTGTCTCCTGGTATGATTTATTCCTGGGAAAATTCCATTCTTCGTTATTAACATTTTTTTCCTACCTAGGACTGTCTTTTATTATTCAGTTTTATTATGCTGGTACAAACTTGAAGTACTTCTCCTAAATAAATGGTCTTTTTCATCTATTATATTACCCAAATGAATCCAAGCACTTATAATTAGCAAGGTTTACATAACAGGTATAATTTCTTGATAATAAAGTCAGACCATTATAGTTGATTTCTCTTAATGGGGCATTTTGTGTTTGAAATAAACAGCAGGCATTAACCAAAGAGATCCAGATAGCAATAATATCCAACTCTGATCATAACCTGTTTGTTACTCTCTTGAAACTAATCATAATTCTCGAACAAAATAAAACATTAAGAGATTAATAAAAGCCATTTTATAAGACAAGGCTCATTCTTCTTTAGTGCTATATTATCACACAAGGGAAAATTACTTTATTATATGGATAGTCATGCATTTATGACAAAACACTTCAAAAATAAATCTGATGCTCATTTTGAAATTCCATTTCTTAATAGTCATAAGCCATGTATTCATCAAAAATATTTTTTTAAAAGAAAGGGAAAAAATTCCAGATCCCTGTGTTTTGTTCTCAATAATAAAAAGGACTTGGAAGATACATATATTAGAATTTAGACCAGTGATACATGGTTTACATTAAATCCTAAATGGAATTCAATACTGTGGGCATATGAGATCTAAAAATGTAAACAAACAAGGGAAATTTTTTCAAATTTTTTGGTAATTTTAAATACTCAAGCAGATAATTCCAAGGAGGTAATGTCAATTCTGCCTACTGTAATTGGCAACACTTAGATGGTTGGATAAATCACTGGCTTTATTACCCATGTGTCACTGGCTTACCCTAGCAACTAATTCAGAACTCCAGGGCTCTGTAATGTATCTGCCCCACCCCAACCACAGTCCTAAACAATATTTCTGGGAGTACCTAGATGTGGCAAAGATTACCTATCAAAATCTATCCTTCTATTTCAAGATAAAAAGTTGTACCTGGGAGCATCCACCCAACCAGGAAAACCACTCCTCTTGCAGTTGGGTAGAGACACTAGCTCGCTCTCTCTCACTGTGAAGTAGGGGATGCAGTAATGTGTGCCACTTCTTGCCCGAGGCTTTTAAGAGGCAGTCATTCGTCCTCCATTTTCTCTTTTTTCCCCTTCCACCAGCTAGATGTGGATGACAACCAACTCCCTGTGACTGCAGAATCTCCCAGACCGAAGTCTCCTGGGACTCTGAAGTACTACACAAAGGAAGAACCACGCACTGAGCACTGACTGGAAAGCAAAATAAAAATTCCTATTGTTTGAGCCATTAAACATTTTAGGTATATCTTTTGCAACAGAGAATCTTCTATAATATACCAGAGGATGCCTCAGACGCACTTGTAAAGTAAAATCAGCTATCCAGTCAGCTACTGGGTGTCATCCCTGCTTCTCCTGACTTCTTCAACATGAGGCACCTGGTGTCAGTCAGGGGCCGCTATACCTGCTGGGCTTCACCACCTACATTTCCTCTGCTGAGTGCTGCCACCATTTTTCTTGGGGTCATCGGACAAAGCTTTCATTGCTGCTATGTGTACCACTGTCACCATGGGCACTTCCACGACATATCCTGGGTCCTGACACTGCACGAGAGCCCTCAAAGTACTGGAATGCCTTTAACTTTGAGATGAAACAGACAAGCATGTCTCTCTTCATTCTGACATTAGATCCCCTTGGCTCCAGCAACCGAAAAGAAAGAGAAAGTCCAATAGTTAGCACAGACAATAACGGTATTGACTTCTCTCACATTACAGGAAATCCGGAGTATAGACCTCCAGGTGTGGTGCAGAGACTCCACGACACCATCTAGCTTCTTTGCGTCATGACAGCGATTCTTGTCTCTCAGCCCTGCATCCTTCAGAGTGTCACCTCTTGATCACAAGGTGACTGCCAAAGATATGAGCAGCACATCTTCACACAACATCAGTTGAACTAAAAGGCAGGAGAGTTTTTTCCCAGAAACTCATTACAGATCCTTTGTACACAATATTGACTAGAAAAGATTTCCAGGATCATCCTAGATCTGAGGAGCTCTGGAGAGGGAAGCTCTGTCAAAGGAATGAGATTGTTATGTAATGACTTAGAGCCATCATGATTTTAGTCTCCACAGCTGAGCATAAGGCCACCCCCCAAAAAATAAATAACTTCTTTTTGCAGAAGAGGCATTGAGTGGCTGTTGGAAGGAGGGCTAACTAATAGCACATGCTGCAATATGTGCTGAAATCCCAATTCTGCAATAACACTTTCCACACACAGAAAACTGAGTCAAAGCTTTCTGTGTCTTCTACAATCCAGACATGAGTCTGTGGGAGACTTCCAGGTGTAAGGCTACACGGCAAACATGTGTCCCCTATGTCACTCACACACACCCTGGTTGTGACTATGGTTTTGATAATAGATCGAACTTGTCAAGTCCAACTCTCTTTCTTGACATGAGTCTTCACCTGGAGGTAAGCAAAAGGTTTCACTGCAGCAGTAGTTTAGGAGATGACCTCACACATACCTATATCCCATCATAGTTTGAGCTCAAGTCATAATTTACCATCCTTGTCCCACAACTTTTCATTTTGCTTTGAAGAGTTGGTCTGACAATTCAAATCAACAAGTATCATTTTTACTATGTATGCAACTCAGGTCAGAATTTATTAGAAAAAACATATTATCCTAGAGCCTGTATATGACCTGATATAGTCCAAAAAGAAAAATACTGCTTGTGTCCAAGTTACATTAACAATAAACACTATTAATAACAACAGACTATTTATTCATAATTAACTCCATTTAAATGTGGGAAAAAACAAAAATTGCCAGAGGAAGAACATTACTTGTCAGGAATGATATGTGTTAATAATTCTGAGAGGAAAAAGTCTAATTCACCCACAACTTCAAAGGGTAACACTTCCCAGGGGAAATTAAATTAATCATAAAAAAGGAAAATGCCTTCAGAGTTAAATGCATTTTTTAGATTCTTAATATTTTTCCTTCTACCTATTTAAATAAATTTCCAAATCGATAGGCTCTTGCTGGAGAAAAACCAAAATGATCTGAGATGCGGCTTCCTGATTGTCCACATTCCACACTTAGGACAGTGCAGGGCCCTTGTGATAAGGAGACTGTGCAGCTGATACTACATTTCTGATAGAGTGAATCTATTAAAACACAGTCTCTATCAACTTGGTAACAGGTAAAATGTCTTCAGGGCTTCAGTTTAGGTCGGTGGTTTCTAATCTACATAAATTTCCTGGAACTGACTGTAAACTAGTTAAATGGTTGGCTGGTGACACAAAGATGAGGAAAATAATGAATGCATATAATGCAGCACAAAAGATTTGGAAGGATTTGTATCTGCTCTGTAATTATGTTGGCACATGGGAAATTAAAATTCTTGTTAGCCTCCTTCTTCTCCTCCTCCCTCCCCACAGGCCTCCTCATCTTGTCCCCAATAAAAGAGCAAAAGAGAATGGCAGTTTGTGGTAAAGAAAACAAAGAGGAAGGAAGGTGAAAAGGGAGATGAAAAGACCAGCCCAAGGAGTGCTCTAGCACAACCAAAAAAAGCCACATTAACTAAAATGGCTGGTTAGGTCAATGAAGAGAATAGTTCAAGTGAATGCTTTATCTTCTATTTTTATCATGATAGCTTGCACACTGAAATATTATTATTTTATATTATTCCTCTAGAATAGGGGCAGATAACTCCAGGAGGGGCAAACCTAGCCCACTGACTGTTTGGTTTTTATGTGTGATAACGGTAATACTCTCAAACATTCCATAAATACCCACATTTTGCCCCACAGGGTCTAATATTTACTATCTGCCCCTCTAAGAGAAAGTTTTCCAACCCCTAGTTTTCCAGATAAGACCCACAGGCAGCAGCACAGCACTCTATATTCTTATTGCCTGGACCCAACAATGCCCAATGGTTGGATGGATAAAAGAAAGTTCCGAGAACATCCTGGAACAAAGAGAGACTTACCTGTCAATGAAGAAACCAAGACCCAGAGATGCTACTTGGCTGACTCAAAGTCCAACACTTTTTTAGTGATAGAGCTAAAGTGAGACTCCCCACCACAATGTGCCACCTTGATCTAGTGCTGCCAATTAAAATCTTAAACACCTTCTGCCAACTAAAATCTTAAAACACCTTCTGAGGGCTTTCAATCAACTGATCGACTTCTAAGCATCAGTAAGATACACAAGGCTCTTCAGGGAGAGCCCTGATGAAGAAAGACAAACGCATTTAGTGTTAGCAGACAAGTAGACATTAGCAGGCCTGGAGACCCGGCTGAGGTATACTTGAAAAGCAAAGATGGCAACATGTTTTATCCATCAATTTCTTAATCATTAGCTACAGATAAAATTCATGCAAGCTCCGAGTTTCGATCTGTAGCTCAAGAGGATGTGATATCTTACGAGGACACTGATAAGGTCCAGGGTCTGTGCAAAGTCCAGACCACAGATGAGGGGACAGAAAAAGCTCAAGGTCTCAAAACAAGCTAAATGGAAAACATGCACCTAGGGAGTAAACAAGGACAGAGTACTTCAACACAGTCCTTTTGCCTTGGAAAAGAACAATGACCAGAGAGGAAGGAAAGAATACACCTTGAAAGGCCCAGTTAATCATACAAACGAAACCTGAGAACTCATCCAGTGCAACTGCCATCCTGGCATTGCCCAGCTTCATACTTGAAGGTATATTCTCATTTCTCTCTCTCTCTCTCTCTCTTTCTCTCTCTCTCTCTCAAAATGTATCATTTTGTAACAAGCTCTACCTAAACACCACATGTAAAAGACACAAAGAATGAAGGTGTGCAGTTGGCTTCTCATGCTGTAACCTGTAACACCCAGTAACATCTTATACAAAATTCAGGGGAAAAAAAAAGACTAATCTTATTCCTAAAGAGAGGAATCATTTGAAACTCAATACCTGGTTAACAGACGAACCTGATGCTGTCCTAAACAATTAGTCTGTGACTATATGGACCTGTTTGGAGAAACACTGAAAAACATGACTATGTTTATTGTAAAACTCAAAGCTATTTTGTAAGGGGTACTTTATGGTAAACTGGCTGAGAAAAACACATTAATAAGACAGAAATGATTTTTTTTCTATTGTGTGTGCCTCATATAATATCAGAGAGAAAATAATTTCCTTGGCACATTTTACACCCATTTTGAATGTCTCTAGTGCTGAGTTTCTGACTCTCCCAAGGAGGCTACTGCCTAAACCAATATTTTGTGTTGTCATTTGTGTTTTCCAAGACAGTATCTTAAGGTCTAATGGATTTATTCAACATTCAACACATGGTGAATTGAAATCTTCCTAATCATTTTCTAACACAAACTATGTTATTATAATTTTTGCTATGTTTTTAAAAGCTTGGTAATATAAAATCTTGACATGTATATTTCAACTAATACTGATGCTTCCTTTGGAATTTGAGAGGAAAGAGTCAATAAATCGAATAGAACTAAGCATTTTGACTTGCTATCTGAGCACAATTAGCCTAATGCTATTACCTAGGTGAATTGTGGCTTTATGCTATCTAGGAAGCGTTAGAGAATAACCCTTTCTGCCTCTCTCCAGAGTGCTCTTTTGGAAGTCTTACTGCTCTAGTTAGCGCAGTGCTATTTATTTTTACTTGTGTTCATTATTTTAGTCCTCGAGAGTAATGTTCAATGTTTAGCAACAATAAATTTTATTTCCCATGTGCAAGTCTGGTTACAAAGCTGATACAAATCCCTCTAAATCTTTCCTGCCAGCCAGTATACATTCATTATTTTCTTCATTTTTTTGTTACTAGTCAAACATTTAACTAGTTCACGGGCTGTTTCAAAGTAATCTATGTAGATTAGGATCAGAAGTGTAGCCAAAAGCCCAGGGGGCATGTTACCTGGCCCTCTCCAGGTGGACTAGGTTCTTCCTCTATCAACCACTCAGGCACTCAATTTAGAACTGTAGTGTTGGCTTTAACTCCCAAATTCAGAACATGCTCTCTCTAATCATAATCAATCAACCAACAATTATTTATTTCCATCCATATAGTGTTTTCCTAAGGAGTTACTCTAGGTAAAAATAAATAAAACCAGAGCAAATGACAACTGATGACAAAAAAACAATACTAAACAAGTGATTTTTCAGAGTTGATTTAAACTTGGCTAAGGATTCCAGAAAGTCTCAAAAGTGAGTGTGATATGTAGAGGGAACAAAGTGGTCCTCAACTCAAATGTCTCAGTTTTAATTTGTAAAAAGATGAACCAAAGACAGCCTACATTAAAATACATTTTTATTCTTTAAATTGTGTTGAACACTTTGTAAATACTGTTCAAACAAAACAAAATCCTTTGTCCATTTAGGCGCTATTAAAATTTTCCCTAAGGTAAATCAATCAACAAATATTTATTAAGTGCCACGGTTGACTCTCTTTTATACTGATGAAGTAGATTGGGGCTGGGGTAGACTGGTTAAACAATTAGGAAAAGTCCGTCAGTCATGTGTCCAACAAGGGCACGTGGTCCACCATGGAATCTGGAATGACTACAGTTCCCAAGCACTGTACATGGGACCAGTAAGACATACGTCATTTTCTATTCTTCATTTACATCTGGCATGAAACCAAGGGAATCTTTGATAGGAGAGCTCAAATCTGATGCGAGGCCAAGTGAGTTTCTGATAGGACAACCTTCCCAAATGCCTTATTGCATTAGGGAGAAGAATTTGAGGAATTCCAGGTGCAAAAGATTCCCCTCTCCTATTCCCTAGGCCCCTCCAGGCTTTTCACCAGCCCGCTCTCCCTCTGCACAGCATACTTCTGCATTCTCAATAAATGTACACCCTTGCTGCCTTTTCCGTGTGTCTTGTCTTGTCCAATTCTTTGTTCAGGACACCAAGAACCTGGAAAGAATTACTTTGGGACCCAAAAGCCGGCAACACCGAGAGCTATAAAGTCCTAATTAGCCCCAAAGAAGTTGAAGACTT